>MCJB01031099.1:0-101714 GCA_002018475.1 Nicotiana obtusifolia
ACGCAGCTCCTCTCTGCAGGACTGCGGCACATACTTCTCCAAGAAAAGAGCGGAGAACTGCTACCAAGTAAGGGGCGCTGCACCAACCAGCCTATGCCTCCCACCAAGTGAAGGCAGCTCCAGAAAACCGAAAGGTGGTAAATGCCACACCACTAGAGTCAAGAATCCCTACTGTACAGAGCATCCGCTGACACTTATCAAGAAAAACCTGGGCATCCTCGCACTCAGCACCACTGAATGACGGAGGCTAGAGTCTACCAAAACCTCTTTAGACGACGCTGCTCATCATTCGGCATAACTAGTACCATGAACTCCTGGGCTGGTGCAACCGGATGGGCTGGAGGTGCCCCCGGCGTCTGAAGTCCCTGCACTACCTGCTCAGGTGTGCGAGCAGCGGGGGTCTGATTGCCTCCCCCGGCTTGTGAAGTAGCTGCTGCTGTGGTGGCTGAAACTGCCTGAGCCAGGCCAGTGCAAACGAATAAGATCTGAGCCAGGGCCTCCGGAAGACCCGGAATCACGATGGGCACAGCTGGTGCCTGAACTGGTGCTGCTGGAGCCTAATTCTGAGCTGGGGCAGCTGGTGGATCAACAGGTGCTGCCCTCGTTGCTCTACCTCTGCCACGACCACGACCGCATCCACGGCCTCTGATGGCCTCAGTGGATGGCACTGGTGGTCGTCCACCTCGTCCGGTAGCTCGTGTCCTCACCATCTCGTGAGAGAATAGGATAATAGAAGTTTAGTGCTCGGATCAACAAGTTCGCACGACAAGAATTTCAAGAATATGAAGTTTTTCCTAAAAGGTTCTGTAGCCTCTCGAGGATAAATACAGACATCTCTGTACCGATCCGCGAGACTCTACTTAACCCGCTCATGACTCGTGAGACATATGTAACCTGGGCTTTGATACCAACTTGTCACGACCCTAACCCCGAACCCGGTCATGATGGCGCCTCTTGTGAAGACAAAGCTAGCCAATTTAACCAAAATCTCATTTTAAGCAGTTAATTAACATGAAAATAATATAAGCATGATTTAATAGCAATAATTCGCGAAAATATATCTAACAATAATAGAAACCATCCCGACACAGCCCAAACGGGGGTATCACAAGTCATGAGCAACTATGGATCCTGATACAAGTCTACTAAATACAATTTCTGGCACAACTGTTTGAAGAACATAGAAAAAATACGATAAGGGAGATACGGGGCTACCTCGAGCAATATCGCAGAACAGTTCAACCCCTCGGGCTCAAATCTCAGTATCGAGGGGCTGGTATCATGTGATAGCCCAAGGGGCTGGTCTTATTCTAAGATTTGAGCCCGAGGGGCTGGTACTGTTCTGCGATATTGCCCGAGGTAGCCCCGTCTCCCTTATCTTATTGTTTCTATGTTCTTCAAACAGTTGTGCCAGAAATTGTATTTAGTAGACTTGTATCAGGATCCATAGTTGCTCATGACTTGTGACTCCCCGGTTTGGGCTGTGTCGGGATGGTTTCTATTATTGTTAGCTATATTTTCGCGAATTATTGCTATTAGATCATGCTTATGTTGTTTTCATGTTAATTAACTGCTTAAAATGAGATTTTGGTTAAACTAGCTGTCCTTGTCTTCACGAGAGGCGCTATCACGACCGGGTTCGGGGTTAGGGTCATGACACACCCTCTTATATTTTTGTATCTTTTATTCTTAGCAACCACCCTACCTAATTTTGATAACTTTTGATACCCCTTAGCAACCCCCTACCTAAATTTTAATGACTTTGGTTACCCCTTAGCAACCCCCTACCTTATTTTATGGACTTTTACTCCTATTAATAAGGAGTTATTCTCATTCATTAGGCACTTCGTTATTGATTAAGAATATTATACTTTGAGAGTTCTTTTGAACCTTTGTTACTTATGCTTTGAGATTTATCTTTCAACCTTTACTAGTTCATGGTTCGGTTAGCTTTGGTAGGTGATTTATGACTTAGGAGTGTGATCGGAATTGGTTTTGGAGGTCCGGTATAGAATTAGGCTTGAATTGGTGGAGTTAGTATTTTGGCTATTTTCGGTTGTTAGGCGAGATTTTCATCCCAGGGTCGGAATGGAATTCCAAGAGTTGCTATAGCTTCGTATGGTGTTTTCGGACTTAGGCGTATTTCCGGATTTGAAATTGGAAGTCCGTAGGAAATTTCAACGCATTTTGGCGAATGTTGGAAAATGGAAGATTTTTGAAAAGTTTGACCGAGGAGTTGAGTTTTTGATATCGGGGTCGGAATCCAGTTCTAAAAATCTTCATTGGTCCGTTATGTCATTTATGACTTGTGTGCAGAATTTGAGGTCAATCGGACTCGATTTGATAGGTTTCGGCATCGAATGTAGAAGTTGGAATTTATTAGTTTCATTAGGCTTGAATTGGGGTATCATTCGTGTTTTTAGCGTAGTTGGATGTGATTTGAGGCCTCGACTAAGTCAGTAATATATTTTAGGACTTGTTGGTATATCCAGACAGGGTCCCGAATGGCTCGGGAGAGTTTTGGGTGGTTAAACGGACTATTTCATCTTTGGAAAAAAAAACTGCAGAAAAGTTGCAGAAAAACTGGTGCGAGTAGTCCAGTTTGGAAGCTCATATCTTGTAATCTATAAGGAATCAGAAGAATTGCAAAACATGAAAGTTGTTGCCCTTTGAATCTTTTCCAGAAAGATAAACCATTTATCATTTGGACATTTGTATCTAAAGTTACGATCGATTAACCAAAGCTCGATACTGCTGTTGTTTCCCAGGCAGTGAGCATGGCAGAAATTTATGCTGCACAGGACCGACTTTGGAAGCTTATATCTCGAATATATAAGGAATTATGAGATGATCAAAACATGAAAGTTGTAGCCCTTTGAATCTAGTTTCCAGAAAGATAAACCATTTATCATTTGGACATTACTACAGAAAGTTATGATCGATTGAAGTTGGCTGGTGGAACAATTTCGACAGAATTTTTTGATGAACTTTAGAAGCTCATATCTCGGAATATATAAAGAGTTTTATAGTGTACAACCTATCAAATGAAATATTTTTCGAGTCTAGTTTCTAAATCTTCAAACCGTTTATCATTTAGATATTACCACAAGGAGTTATAAGCGTTTTAACAGAAGGTGTACAACAAGGGAAAATGGTAAAAGGATGTACAACCTGCACAGCGCAGGTACAACTCAATAAAGCCTGGGCAGAATGTCTTTAAGCCTTATTTTGTCCATGATTAGAGGTAAGAATTTCAGACCTAAAACTCGTTTATATTGTGAAATCCACCTAGAAAATCATTGAAGTCTTGCTAAAAATGGAAGAAATAGGGCTTGGGATTTTGAAATTTTAATTGGGTATTTGGAGGACCATTTCGGGTCGGATTTGAGAACTTTTGATATGTACGAACTCGTTGGAAGATAAAGAACCCGTTGATGTGAAAATTTCTGAGTTTCAAGAAGTGGGCCGGGGGCTCGGGTTTTCTAATTTCGGAATTTTTGGTATTTTTCGATTGTTTTCGCTTGGGCTTTGTCCCCTTAGCATATTGTGACGTATTCATTCTGATTTTGGATAAATTCGACGCGTGTGGAGGCCAATTCGAGGGGCAAAGGCATCGCAGGCTAGAGATTTAGCCGGTTCGAGGTGAGTAGTGATTGTAAATGATGTTCTGAGGGTTTGAAACCCCGTATTGTACATTGTAGTGCTATATTGAGGTGAGACACGCGCTCGATGATGAGCGTGGGTCGTTTACTACTGGGGATTGTGACTTGGTTCGTCCCGATTGATGATTTTTACCGCGTATCTGATTGAATCTTATTTGTTATCATCATGATTTTGGGCTGATTGCCATATTTGGGCATCGTGCCAATTATTTGAACCCTTCGGGGATTTTTATCACTGTTTCCTCACTATTTTGACTTATTACTTGATCTCAGTCATGATGTTTTCTACTGTTTTACAACTCAGCCACTTTTACCAAGATTTGAGACTTAAATAATATTTTAATGATGTTTTTGGGCTGAGAACTACTATTTAACTATGCCCGAGGGGCTTGTGATGATTTTCTGACTGAGTGCGGCCAAGGGCCAGATGTGAGGATATACTGAGTGATATGAGGCCGAGGGCCTGAGATATTTTATATGCCACGAGGTGGCTTGTGACTGATATGAGGCCGAGGGCCTGAGATACTTTATATACGCCACGAGGTGGCTTGAATGATATGAGGCCAAGTGCCTAGATTTGATGCCACGAGGTGGCTTGATATTGTGCTTGGGCTGTAAGGGGTCCCTCCCGGAGTCTGTAAACCCCCAGTGAGCGCGGATACCCATTGTGATGTGAGATATAGCCCGAGGGGCTGATACTGTTCCATGTGATAGCCCGAGGGGCTAATATTGTTCTGAGATTTGAGCCCGAGGGCTGGTATTATTCTGCGATATTGCCCGAGGGGCGGAAATGTTGATAAGGAGATTTTACTTGATTTCTTACTGATTTATTGTTTTTAAATGATGTTTTATTGCTTTCTTATAGAATGCCTTGTGCTTTACGTGTTTTCTTACTTTCAGTCATTATTTATATTTATTACTCACTGGGTCGGAGTACTCACATTACTCCCTGCATCATGTGTGCAGATTCAAGCGTTGGTGGTCACGCTCCGGAGTGCCGACTCCTCCCGTCCAGGCGGTGATTCAGAGACTACGAGGTAGCTATTGGCGTCCGCAGCGCCGTATTTCCCTTATCTTATTGTTTCCATGTTTTTCAAACAGTTGTGCTAGATATTGTATTTAGTAGACTTATATCAGGATCCATAGTTGCTCATGACTTGTGACACCCCGGTTTGGGCTGTGTCGGGATGGTTTCTATTATGGTTAGCTATATTTCCACGAATTATTGCTATTAGATCATGCTTATGTTGTTTTCATGTTAATTAACTACTTAAAATGAGATTTTGGTTAAATTGGCTGGCCTTGTCTTCACGAGAGGCGCCATCACGACCGGGTTTGGGGTTAGGGTCGTGACACACCCTCTTATATTTTTGTATCTTTTATTCTTAGCAACCACCCTACCTAATTTTGATGACTTTTGATAACCCTTAGCAACCCCCTACCTAATTTTAATGATTTTGGTCACCCCTTAGCAACCCTCTACCTAATTTTAAGGACTTTTACTCCTATTAATAAGGAGTTCTTCTCATTCATTAGGCACTTCGTTATTGATTAAGAATATTATACTTTGGGAGTTCTTTTAAACCTTTTTTACTTATGCTTTGAGATTTATCTTTCAACCTTTACTAGTTCATAGTTTAAGGTAGTAAGATAACCTCTTTATTGTGATATCTTTGATTACTTTGTGGTATTCTTAGATAGTGATTAATACGAGTTTATTGATAGTTGTCTCAAGTTACTCGTAAAGCGGTCGAGATCCGAATCTATTGTTTTGATTTGTTTTTAAGTAAATATGTTTGATTTCCTCAATAAATCAAAACGTTATTGCTTGGATATAGTCAAGGCTATAGAACTTGCGTTATTGGAAGGTCTTGGAATTCTTTCCTTGAATTTTGCCATATCTTTTATTTTCTGCACTTTAATTCTAGTTGTTCAATTCCTTATTGTTATTGCTTCCGCATTTACTTCTCAAATTCTTACTCTAGTTTGGGTTCCCGACCTTGTTGTTATCAGATAGCACTAACAGTTGTTACAAACTAGACATGTTTAGCATGATAGCTCTCAAGCTGCAATACCAGGAAACACTATTGGTAGCTATAATACTGGGAATTAGGTGAGTTACTCATCGAGGGTGAAATTAAGTGGACTAAGTCTTACACTTAGAAGGAATACAAGAAGTCGTTGTTGAAAAGTTTAGGAGATATCCCAAGTTTCAAAAAAGGCCATGTTCAGGCCAGTGACCCTTTTTAATTAAATATATATAAAGGGTGTTGATATGTGCTTTGGAGGTGTTTAACAGCAGAGAGGACTCGTGAGAATGTTCACAATGGAAGTATAGTGGTTTTGTAAATCCTATAAGGCACATAAGGAGGAAAGAGGGTGGCTAAGAAAGGTCTGAGCATAATGTTATTTACATTCGATGCAATGCCGTGCAGGTTGATGTTATCAGTATGTGTGCGCAAGCTAGCTGATTATTCATTTGAAACAGAAGGTCATATCAGAAAACTCATCAAGTAATGTCTTTTGTTGAGAATTTCGAAGAGCAAGTTGCAAGTATTCACAGAAGATTGTAACCATATCAAGGAGATTATTGTAGAAGTCAATTCCTAGGAGGTCATATGTAAGACAAATATAATATAGATGTTCCATTGATGATTCAACGTGGCAAGGTGATCGCTCATTCCTCTAGGCAACTAAAGAATGATGAAAGGACTATCCAACACATAACTTAGAACTTACGGCGGTGGCTTTTGCATTGATGAATTGGCGTCTTTATTTGTATGGGGCCCATGTGGATATATTCATGGACCATAAGAGCCTTCAATATATTTTCAAACAAAAGGAATTGAATATGAGTTAGAGAAGATGGATTGAGTTAGTCAAAGACTACGACATAGATTACCCTATATTATCCGGGGAAGGCCAATGTTGTGGAAGATGCTCTTAGCCAGAAATCTATGGGTAGTTTGGCTCACTTGGAGGCATATCAAAGGCCGTTGGCCAAGGAAATTCACCGGTTAGCTAGTTTAGGAGTTCGTCTTGCGGAATCTAGTGAAGGAGGGGTGATTGTGCAAAATAGGCTTGAATAATTGCTTGTTGTGGAAGTCAAGGAGAAATAGTACGACGATCCGTTGTTGGTACAGTTGAAGGAGGGTACTTATGAGCATAAGACTATGGATTTTTCTCTTGGCATGGATGATGGTACGCTAAGGTACCTAGGACAATTGTGTGTTCTAAATGTAGATGGTCTCTGGGAAAGAATCATGACCGTGGCTCACACTTCTAGGTATTCCGTGCACCCAGGCTCTACCAAGATGCACCATGATCTTAAGGAAGCCTACTGATGGAATGATATGAAGAGGAATGTAGCGGACTTTGTGGCAAGATGTCCAAATTGTCAGCAAGTGAAGGCCGAGCATCAAAGGCCTGGTGGGTTGGCACAAAACATAGAAATTCCAATGTGGACGTATGAAATGATTAGTAGGACTTTGTGGTAGGACTATCTCGCACTCCTGGCAAATTTGACTCAATTTGGGTGATTGTGGATCGACTCACAAAATCATCACACTTCTTACCCGTTAAGGCTACCAACACAGCATCATTGTATGCTCAGTTGTATATCAAGGAAATAGTCAGGTTGCATGGCACTCCAGTTTCTATTATGTCAGATCGAGGGGCACAGTTCACAACGAAGTTTTGGAGGAAATTTTTGCAAGGTTTGGGTACTCAGGTGAATCTTAGTACAACCTTTCGCCCGCAGACCGACGGGCAGGCAGAGCGGACTATTCAGACACTTCAGCGTATGTTGTACGCTTATGCTCTTAAATTCAAGGGTAGCTGGAATGACCATTTGCCGCTCCTATGATTTGCCTACAACAACAGTTATCATGCTAGCATTCAGATGGCACCGTTCGAGGCTCTATATGGTAGGAGATCTAAATCTCCCATTGGGTGGTTTGAGATTGGTGAAGCAGAGTTGATAGGGCCAGACCTCGTGCGTCAGGCTATGGAGATGGTTAAGATCATTACGGAACGGTTGAAAACCGCTCAGAATCGTCAGAAGTCCTATTTGGATGTGCGTCGCAGGGATTTGCAGTTTAAAGAGGATGATTGGGTATTCTTGAAGGTTTCCCCCATGAAGGGTATAATGCGGTTTGGTAAGAAAGGGAAGTTGAATTCGAGGTATGTCGGACTGTATAGAATCATTCAAAGGATTGGTCGGGTGGCTTACAAGCTTGAACTACCTCCACAGATGTCCTTAGTGCCCCGGTGTTTTACGCATCCATGTTGAAGAAGGTGGTTGGAGATTCGTCGATTATTGTTCCTGTTGAGACTATTGAGGTTAATGAGGAATTGACTTATGAAGAAACTCTAGTTGCCATTCTTGATAGGCAAGTCTGAAAGTTGAGAGACAAAGAGATTGCCTCCGTAAAAGTTTTATGGCAAAACCAACAGGTCGAAGAGGCCACCCGGGAAGCCGAGGAAGAGATGAAGAAGAAGAATCCTCATTTGTTTGAATAGCTATGTAGTTTTGTCCATGATGTTAAAAGCTAACTTTATACAAATTATGTTTTCCCTATACAGTTTATGTTAAGGATACTCCTTCTTAGTAATGTAATGTTTATGGCATTGTGGCCGATGTTGTGTCCATGTTATTTTACATTGTTCTATTATGGTTATACTGCTAGGACTTGTTTTGGGATTCTCTGGCAGGTGGATAGGCCCAATTACAGGGGGACGCTGGCAAAATTTTTTGAAATTTAGGGAGTTAGTCAAAAATTTGGAACTGCTGGTGTATGAACTAATAGCTGAGTCACACTGGATGCTAACGGTGAACTTTGACCCTCATTCGAGGACGAATAATCTAAGCAGGGGAGGATGTAAGGCCCCGTAAAATTTCACATAAAACCCGGGCTTTCGTGATGCCGGGGTACGGAATTTTGGGTTGAGCAGAGTATTGGGGAGTTGAAGAAAAGTTGTTCCAGGACAGGGCGTTTCTGCAGTCCATTTTGCGGTCGCAATGCAGATTGTAGATCCGCCGAGTGAAGCAGAGAAATTTTCCAATTTTGGAGGTTGTTTTGCGGTCAACTATGTGACTGCATAATCCTTTCGCGGGCCGCACATCCGTCACAGAACCAGCAAGAAGATTTTCGAAGGGAGATTCTGCTGTCCATCATGCTACTCTTTTGTATCTACTAGAGGCTCCGTAGACATAGCATGGGTGGTACTTTTGTTTTGGGAAGTCAAATTAGAAATTTTGTATTTGTATCTCATATTTCCACTTCTAAACTATGGATGTGTAGTGTAATATTTTGGGAAATCTTGATTAAAGTTCTATCGGTAATGAAATTTGGATTGTTCATGTAACCTTCTCATTGTTTAATTAATAAAATATACCTTCTCTTTATTCATGGGTGAGTCTAGGTAGAAGGCATTGTACAGGCTTGCTTGGCCGGGTTATCTCGGTTGAGCGCCGATCGCGCTTCCTGAGGTCGGGCGTGACAAAAACCACGAATTGCACCCAAAGTCAAGCCTAATGAACAAATGAACTTCCAACTTCTAAAACTAATGCGGAACCACATCAAATAAACTTCAAATGACCTCAAATTTTGCATACAAGTCCCAAATGAAATAATGGACTACTACAACATCCAGAACCAAAATCCAAACCCGGTATCAACAAGGTCAATGCTCGGTCAAACGTCTAAATCTTTTAAACTTTCACCAAAGATCATTAAATCAACTTATGGGGCCTCCGAATCAACATCCGGACATACACCTAAGTCCAAAATCACCATAGAAAGCTATCTAAACCATAAGAACTCCATTCCGGAGTCGGCTACACCAAAGTCAAACTCCGGTCAACTCTTCCAACTTAAGCTTTCAACTTTCAGACTAAGTGTCTCAATTCACTCCGAAAAATCTCTGAAACCAAACCAACCACCCGGCAAGTCACATTGCCACAAAGTTATTTATGGAAGCCAATCATCGGTTGGTTTGCTCGAATCCAATTTTGTATAGTCACCGTGTTATCGACTTAATATATTCACAACAAGGTCATATGGGTTCGATTTCGTGAGATCGTCCAATATTTTGATTCTCGTCTGAACTAGGTTTTGCTTGATTGAGCCCCAATCCGATTCCAAATCGGGTAGTTGGTTTGGTACTAGGGATGTTTCGGAGTGAATTAGGACACTTAGTCCCAATTGTTGGACTTAAAGCATTGCTGATGGTCAAAGGCTTCTGGTATAATCGCATCTGCGATGGGCTTGGCCGCAGATGTGGAGCCACAGGTACGGCTCAGGGTTGCAGAAGCGTAGTGGGAAAGCCCAAGGGAAGTCCAAAGATGCGGACCAATTGATCGCATGAGCGGTGTTGGCTGGGGCTGTTGAAGGTCGCAGGTGCGAAGAGCTAGCTGCATCTGCAAGTCCGCATATGCGGACAAGGAAACACACACACGGGAGAAGCTTGGCTGGGCTAAGGTTGCAGACAGAGGTTTTCTGCAGGTGTGGGGTGGAGTTTAAGTGAAATGCGCAGATGCGAAACTTTGACCGCAGAAGCGAGCATACGGGGTGTTAAACCTTGTTTAATAGAATCAATTAGGAATAAGCGAGTTCTACTTTGCATAAATTGGTTGTTCATAATTGTAACTCTTTCTATTTTGGAAAATCATAAAGAGGAAATACTACCTAATTATTGAAAATATTGGATAGTCATTTAGGAACCGTTTGCATATAAAGGACCTTCCATTAGAAATATATCATATTAACACCGATAGCATTACATTCCATTGATGGGGACACAACCTTGGTTCGTAATCACATTAATCAATTCTCTTAACAAAATAGCTTTCTTAACAATTCACAATTACGAAACTCTTTTCAAACTAACAGATTAGAATTACGGCTTAATTCAAGTTACGCAATACTCAAGTAACCTTTTCACACCTATTCCCTGTGGGATTCGACCCCAGCCTAGTTGGGTTATTATATTTGACATCAATCGCTTTAAACTATTTCTATATGTGTAATTTGAGCGCATCAAATTTTGGCGCCGTTGCAGGGAATATGGTTTTGAAATTACTAACTACTGTGTGCTTTATTTTATGTCTTCTTCTATTCCATCACACATTGCATGCTTTGCTTGGTGTCATTAGTTAAACATGGGCGAGCCGGAAGAAGAGAATGTGTTGCGGATTAGATGATTATATTGAGGATACAAACGCCATTGTCCCTCCTAGAGTTGACGCTGCTACCTTCAGAGTGGAAAATAGTCTAATCCTAATGATAAAGGCGGAGAGATTCTTACGAAATTCCACCGACGATGATCTAACACAACATCTCAAGAACTCTTTGTGTGTGTCTGCAATTCATAAGCAGAATCATGTCTTGGATGATGCCCTAAGGTTGAGGGTGCTCAAATACTCTTTAGTTGGAGAGGCAAGACAGTGGATCTAAAATCTACCTCATAATTCCATCCACACTTGGGCCAAATTTGTCCAAGTTTTCCAAGCATAATGGTTCCCACAAAGCAATGAGTCCGAGCTTTGGGATAAAATTTTCTTCTTCAAGCAATTATCGGGAGAATGCCTACATGAGGCATGGGCTACATTCAAGCTATATTTGGTGAGATCAGCGAATCATGGGTTCCCAGACACTATTTTGTTGGAGAAGTTTTACATGGGCTTGGATCCTATGAATCAATCCATAGCAAAAAAATGCAGCAGATGGATCATTCATGGAAAAAACATTTGCAAGGGTCACTCAAATCATCGACAAGATGGCCGAACACAACCAAGCTTGGCATTCGGAAGACACCACAGGTGGAATTTTATGTGGTACTCATTATTTGACAAACATGATTAAGGAGAATCAAGAAAGATATCAAGTAATTTTCTGGGATTGCTTCCAATGTCAATGTGTTGACAAAAATGTTCACTGAAAGCCAAACAAAGAAAGTGAATGTTGTGGAAGATGTGCAACCTATGTCAAATGAGGAATACGAAGAAGCAAATTATGTTAACAATTCACAAGGAGGATATCAGAGACAACACTACCAAGGCTTGGGACAACAACACCAATGGAGACCTAACCTGCAAGGGCAAGGTAACCAACAATCTCAAAACAACCAAGGTAGTTCAAATCAAGGAAATTGGAGTGACAACAACAATTTTCAAATCAGAGTTCAAACCCCTATGTTCCACCAAAGGGGCAATATTCTAACTCTCCACATTGGAAGGAGAGTTCTTCAAGTGATTCTATGTTGGAAAACATGCTTGAAAGAGTATTGCAAAATCAAGAGAGGTCCGAAACTTCAGTGAAAAATATGACCGAGCTTGGGGGTTCTCACACCGTATCTATTCAAAAGTTGGAGATGCAAATGAGAGATTTCTCAAGAGAACAAAACCCGAGGAAAAAAGGCATACTCCCAAGTGATATAATTGCAAACCCATAAGGTAGTGGGAGTGGACCAACCTCTCATTGTATGGCCACTACAACTCGAAGTGGGAAACTACTTCAAAGTGAGAATGAACGAGTGATCGAAGTGGATGATTTTGAACAAGAAGATGAGGCGCAAGTTGAGGTGCCAAATGTTGTTGAAGTTGAAACACTCCCGCAGAAGGTGAAAGCTCAAGAAGTGAGTTGTGAAGAGGTTGAGGAAAAGGTAATAGAGACACCAAAAACTCTAGCACCAATTACTAGACCTCCTCCTCCTTTACCTCAAAGACTAGCTAGAAGGGTTGACGATAGCGAACTCGATAAGTTCTATGACATTCCAAAGCAATTATCGGCGAACATTCCATTCATGGAAGCATTTGAAGAGATGTCGAGTTTTGCTAAGTACCTGATCACTTAAAAGAAAATCACCAAGAATGAAGTGGTAAGTGTCACCCACCGGGTTAGCTCCATCATTGCAACAACTGCCATCTAAAAGAAAGAGAACCCAGGGGCTTTCACCATTCCATGACCTATTGGATTGTGTGACTTTGCATGAGCTCTTTGTGATAATGGGGCTAGCATCAACTTAATGTCTCTTGCTATCTACAAGCAAACGGGATTGGGAATTCCTAGGCCCATATGTATGAGGATAAAAATGGCCGACCATTTGATAAAGCGACCGGTGGGGATAGTGGATAATGTGCTTGTGAAAGTGGGAAATTTTCTCCTCCCCGCCGATTTTGTTAGTCTTGATTGTGCTGTTGATGTAGAGATCCCTATCATCTTGGGGAGATAATTCCTTGCTACCGGGAGAACACTTATGGACTCGAAAAGAAATGAGATTAAATTCCGGGTTAATGACGAAGAAGTTACCTTTAAAGCAAGTAAGGGTCTGAAATTGCCAGATGTATACGAGAGTATCTCAGTAATTGATTTTGTCGATGTGATAGAGGATGCCGTTGAGGTAAAGATGGAAGAAGAATACCTTGGTGAGTCATTAGCGGCGATTTTGATGAATTTTGATGGAGAAGACACAGAAGGGTATGTGGAAATGGTGAATGCATTGGAAGGGGTGTGTTCCAACACTTATGCACCAAAGAAGCTTTCTCTTGACATGGAGAATAGATCCACTCCTCCTGCTAAGCCTTCAATCATCAAGCCACCACAACTTGAGCTCAAGCCACTTCCGCACACTTAAGTTATAAATTTCTTCGCTCTAATGAAGCTCTACCCATAATTTTTTCCTCTTTGTTAAATGATATGCAAGTTGAACATTTATTGGAGACCTTGAGGGAGCATAGACGGGCCATTCGTTGGACTATAGCGGATATCCGAGGGATTCCCGCCGGTATTTGTGAGCACAAGATACAACTAGAGGAAGATAGAAGACCTAGTGTGGAGCATCAAAGGAGGTTAAATCCTTTAATTCAAGAAGTGGTGAAGAAAGAAATCATAAAATGGTTGGATGCCGGGGTTGTCTACCCATTGCCAATAGTCTTGGGCTGAGTCCCGTGCAATGTATGCCAAAGAAGGGAGGCATGATCGTGATTCAAAATGAAAAACTTGCTTGGTCACTTTCGTGATAAGGCGCTTAAAAGGAAAATTTAACTCATTCCAACAAGGACGGTGACCGGGTAGAGAGTTTGCATGGACTACCAAAAGCTCAATAGTGCTACTTGCAAAGACCATTTTCCTATGCCTTTTATTGACCAGATGCTTGATTGGCTAGCGGGAAGGTCATTTTATTTCTTCTTGGATGGTTAATCCTGCTACAAGA
Organism: Nicotiana obtusifolia; assembly: GCA_002018475.1. Lineage (NCBI taxonomy): Eukaryota > Viridiplantae > Streptophyta > Magnoliopsida > Solanales > Solanaceae > Nicotiana > Nicotiana obtusifolia. The sequence continues at coordinate 13,878 of MCJB01031099.1, forward strand.
AAATCGACATAGACTTAGAGGACCAAGAGAAGATGACATTCACATGTCTGTATGGGACCTTTGCTATTAGTCGGATGCCATTTGGGCTATGCAATGCCCCAGCGACATTTCAACGGTGCATAATATTGATTTTCTCGGACATGGTGGAGGATTTCTTAGAAGTATTCATGGTTGACTTCTCTATAGTTGGTGATTCCTTTGAGCATTGCCTTGATAAATCTTAGGCAAGTACTCAAAAGATGTGAGGAGACAAACCTTGTGCCCAATTGGGAACAATGTTACTTCATGGTGGATGAGGGTATTGTTCTTGGGTACAAAATCTCTAAGCAAGGTATTGAGGATGATCGAGCAAAGATTGGAGTAATTTCCAAGCTTCCTCCTCCCACTTTGGTCAAAGGTGTTCACATTTTATTGGGGCATGCCGGTTTCTATCGGCGATTTATCAAGGACTTCTCAAACATTGCAAGCCCCATGTGCAAGCTCCTTGAAAAGGACACTAAATTTTTGTTTGATGAGAAGTGCCTCAAAGATTTTGAGGAATTGAAAGAAAGAGTCACCATGACACCTATTACTGTCACACTCGATTGGTCTCTTCCATTTGAACTCATATGTGACGCCAAGGGTGAGGCTACTGGGGTAGTGCTCAGTTCTTACTCATAACTGAGCAAGAACTACTTGCCATTGTCTATGCTGTTGAAAAAATTTGGGGTTATTTGTTGGGATCCAAGGTGATAGTCTACACCGGTCATGCTGCTCTCCGCTACCGTATGTCTAAGAAGGATGCTCATTTGAGATTGATTTGGTGGGTTCTTTTGTTACAAGAGTTTTACTTTGAAGTCAAAGATCGGAAAGGAATAGAAAATCAAGTTGCGAGTCACTTATCTAGGCTTGAATAGGCGGGGAGACCAAAAGAAGATCTTGAAATTAATGATGCCTTCCTAGATGTACACCTTTTGCAATATCTAGCACCTCAACCCATTGGTATGCTGACATCGCTAACTTCTTGGTTAGTGATCTTATTCCCGACGAATTTGAAGCTTATCAAAAGAAAAAGTTTTTGCGGGATTGTAGGCAACACTATTGAGAGGAACCTTTTTATTCTGGATTTGCGCCAACAACATCAGTCGGCATTCTGTTCCAGAATATGAGGTGACTCAAATTCTCAAAGAATGTCATGACTCTCCAATTGGGGGTCACCACAGTGGAAACCGTACAGCGGCAAAAGTGCTTGAATTGTTGCTATTATTGGCCATCAATGTACCAAGATGAAAACCTGATGGCCAAAGCATGTGACCAATGTCAAAGACAAGGGCCAATTTCTAGAAGGCATAAGATGCCTATGGATTTCGTGATGGACGTAGAGATCTTTGATGTGTGGGGGATAGATTTTATGGGTCGCTTCATAAGCTCCTACAGCATGACATATATCTTGGTAGCAGTAGATTATGTCTCAAAATGGGTCAAAGCAGTTGATTGCCAAACAATGACGCGATGAGTGTAACCGCCTTCTTGAAAAAGACCATATTTACTCGGTTTGGGACCTCAAGGGCCATCCTTAGTGATGGTGGTTCTCACTTTTGCAACAAATATTTTGTCGGGCTACTCGAGAAATATGGAGTTAAGAACAAGGTGGCCACCCCTTATCACCCTCAACCGAGTGGTCTAGTTGAAGTGTAATGCCCCGTAAAAGTTTTGCCTAAAACCCGGGATTTCATAATGTCAGGGTAGACTTATTGCATTGTTGTTCTTCGCGGCAAGCAAGCTCACTGCAGTTCAGACTTTTTGGGTTGAATAGTGCTTTGGGGAGTTTAAGAAAATTTTTTGGAAGTACAGGGCGTTTCTACTGTCCATTTTGCGATGGCAGAACTAATCTGCAGACCACAGAACTGTCACAGACTGAAGCAGAAATCTAGGAAAATAATTTGACCATTATGCGGCCGTATAATCATTTCACGGGCCGCACAACCCGTCGCAAACCCAGCATGAAAATTTCTGGAGGAAAGTTCTGCGGCGCATTATGCGACTGCAGAAGCGTTATGTGGTCACATATGCGATGACAAATCTACATCGGAGCTTCATTTTTTTTGTTTTATAAACCCGATCCCATTCTTATAAAACAATCTTAGAGATCATTTTAAAAGGTTCAAACTTATATTTTAGAGAGAGGAAGGTGGTCTAGAGTGAGTAAGGAATTTCTAAGTCATTTGTTCATCAATCTTTGCTCAAGCCGTGAAGATTTCACAAGGGTAACCCACAAGGTCTTCAACCAAAAAGGTAAGATTCTAGCCCTAGCCTTCAATTTCGTAATTTAACTGAAAATAGGTAATAAGCCAAACAATTCTTGGGTGTGGGAGTTGTTCATTATGCATGCATGCATGTCTATCTCGGGTTGTGGGAAGAGTATTGAGCTTAATTGGGTAGATTTTGGATAGTGAAATAGAGGAATCCACCATAGGCGGACCTTGAGATCATAATTGCCACCTAGTTTTTGATAAAATGCTCAAATGAGCTAGAACCGTGAACTCCTTCCTAATTCGTGTTTAATGTTGTCGTGTCTTTAAATAGATCAAAGTTGCTAGGATTTCGGAATGGTGTAGTGAATTAAGGAAAGCTCAAAATGAGGTATGTTGGCTAAACTCCTCTTTTAGAATTGAACCCCACAATGGCCTTGTAAGTCACTTGATGCTCATTATAAATCGATTATTCCAAATAAGCCTCGTGTTAAAATAAATATGCGTTCAATATGTATTCCAAAGGTTCTTGTTCTGTTGAGTTACTGTTTGAGAATGTGGTTTAAGTATGAGCTGTGTGTTGTTGTGTTATGATTTAAAAACGTGATTCTAAAAAAAGCTATCATGTAAAATTGTGTAAGAAATCACATGTGCCTAAGACCCTTAATGGCTCAAATATGTGTTTAAAGTCTTAATTTGAAAGACTTTGTTGTTTATTATCCATGATGATTTTTGAAAGTGAAAGAAGAGAACATGAAATATGATATGCGGCCAACGTGCCAAGAATTATATTGCGCCACGGGCATTGGTGTCAATGAAATGAATGATATGCAAAAGATTATGAAATAAGTGGTAAATCCTTTTAATAATAAATGCTTTGGGAGTATCGATTAGCCACCGAGGAAGGGTAGGTCGAAATAACCTAACCTTAAAACTACACGTAACGGTGTAGGAGTGATTGAGGGGTAAATCCCCGTGCTAATGTGATGAGATGGTTTCCCCTTATATGGAATGAGATTGATGTGTTGAGGTGCTTCCCCTTATATGGGATGAGATTATTACTAGTGAGATGTAATCTGATGTCGACCCACAAGGCATTGTGGCGAGACGGCTTAGCCGATGGGGCTGAAATTGGACGCCATGCCGTGCACATGGTGGTATTGTGAGTGGATGTCTTGGGGTGAGACGACTTAGCCAGTCGGGCTGAGATTAGACTCCGTGCTAAAACACATTGGTGTATCGGTGCTAAAGATCTCCCAACTTAAAAAGCTTAGAACTTACTTGAAATTATTCTTTCCTCTATCTTGACACCTTGATACTATTTGATTCTCTTGTTGATTTCATGTTTCCTTCTCTGTTTGCTGTTTTCCGTTCTATTGGGAGGGTGTTTAGTTTTACATACTAATACTATTCCATATGTACTAACGTCCCTTTTGCCGGGGGCGCTGCATCTTTGATAGATGCAGGTGGTTCCATAGCAGGTGGTATTGATCAGTGATAGCAGCACACCCTCTCCTAAGATGACTTGGTGAGCCCCACTTCATTCCGGGGTCCTGTATCTCTTGTTCCCTATACATAGTGTTTTGAGGTATAGCCGGGGCCTTATCGCCGCCATTGTCGTAGCACTCTTTTGTTTCTGTTAAAGGCTCTGTAGACATGGTGTGGGTTGTATCGTATTTTGGGAAGGTTGAACTAAACTTGTTGTAATATTATCATCTGTCCCACTTTAACTACGAATGTATAGTGTACTATTTTGGGGACTTGTTAATGACGTAACTAATGGAAGTGAACTGGTGTTATTCACATGACCTCTTAATTTTTAATTAATGATATAGATGTATCGTCACTTTATTCATGGGCGAGTTAAGTCAATGGTATTATACTGGCTTGCTCTGCCGGGATATCTCGATTGAGCACCGGTCGTGCTCCCCATAGTCAGGGCATGACATGAAGTCTCCAACCGAGAGATCAAAAACATTCTAGCAAAAACTGTTAGAGAAAACAGGACCGACTGGTCAAGAAAGCTAGATGATGCGTTATGGGCTTACTGAATTGCATTTAAGACACCCATTGGCACCTCACCTTCCTGGTAGGTTTTTAGTAAGGCTTGCACTTTCAAGTGGAACTTGAACACAAAACTATGTGGGCGTTGAAAAAGTTAAATCTTGACAGGGCCAAAGTTGCTAATCTTAGGATGACAAAACTCAGCCTATGAGAATGTAGCCATGTATAAAGAAAGAATGAAGTTTGTTCATGACAAGAAGATCTTGAAGCGGGAATTCAACTCCGGTGACTTGGTCTTACTCTTGAAGTCAAGGTTGAAGTTCTGTTGGGAAGACTCAAATCCAAATGGTCTAGCCCATTTAAAGTTGTTAGTGTGTCTTCCTATGGTGCTATTGAATTAGAATCCGAGGATGGGACTCGAACCTTCAAAGTAAATGGCAAAACGGTGAAGAATTACCTTGGAACCATTGGAGAAAGGCAACTGCTAGAACAATTCAAACTCAATGATGGTCTTGTACCAACCCCCACCACAGATTAGCCAAAGTGGGCAACATCGTCGTGCCGCAACGTTAAATCAAGCGTTTCTTGGGAGGCAATCCATGTGTTGGGTAGTATTTTTTGTTAGATTTTTTATCTTTATAGGTTTATTTGTAATTGTTGAATAGTTTGATGTGTGTGTTTTAGAGTGAAGGTTACTCAAAATGCAAAGATATAAGAGGCAAAAGTAGAAGGAAAATGAAGGAAAGTGAACTGAGCTCCAGCTGTTGATCTGCAGCAACATATGCCACCACATAATGAGTTTGCGAACAGCAAACTTGTCGTATACGTTAATAGAACAAAATGAAAATTATACCTTCAAAATGTGGAGAAAGTTTAACTTTTGCGGCCTGCAAAATAGTTATGCGACCGCAAAGTGAGTCGCACATCTGTTGCATTCCACCTAGGTACTAAACCATCGCAAGACACTTATGCGATTGCGGAAGCTGTTTTGCGACAGAAATTTCACGGCACATCCCTCAGGTATAAACCTCATCTCCTTCTCTCTCTCATGTCCGTCTCCTTGCTCTAATTTCATGCACCAAAAAAAAAAGAGAAAAAAAAAGAAAACAAAAAAAAAAAAATGAAAACAAGAGAAAGGTTTGAACGATCCATCTTACCTTGCTCGAAAAAAAATTGGACTTCCAAGTGAACGCTTACTCTCAGCACTGATTCTGATATCAAATTTCCCCCCTCTTTGTTGGTTTGATTTTTTCGTCTACGGTACTCGCATCTTTCTTCCCTTCTCTCCATGATACCCTCCTCTTTCTATCTTGATTCTTTGTATCTTATACTGGGAGTTTAACTTGGGAGAAAGAATTGTTGTGATACAATCAAAATCAAGGGCGTGGAGTTAGGATTTTGAATTTGTGCTTATGGGTGTTGTGATTGCTAACAATGCGCATCGGGTATTGTTAGGCTGAACATGAAATCGATCTGATGTTGAGTGTGTGTAGTGCTTCATGAAAATTGTGCATTAGCTGTGTAGGATAAAAGGACATGAGTTGCACAATGTTGTCTGTGGGTGATTTGTATGTGGAGAAGATGATCTCTGCGATCTGCATAACTGATTTGCGGCCCCCATAATCATCACATACTTGTATGATTGTGGGCTTATGGAAGGTCTTTAGGCGGTTGAGTCTGCAGCCGCAGACTTGTTCTGCATACTGCATCTTGGTCGCATAAGCCAACAGGTGAAAGCCAAAATTTCAAGTTCAAAATGCGTCTGATCTGCGGTCGCTGATTATTTATGCAACCACTTCTGCGGTCCATCTAATTTGTTACTCTCGACATGGTAACTTCTGCGGTGCGCTTCATGGTCCGCATATCTGTTATGCGATCGCATAAGTGCTCCGTAGAATATTGCCTGTTATTCTAGGTTCTTTGATTATGAGGTTGAGTTCATTTTCATAAATTAACCGCTTTACTTTTGTTCCTATTTTCTTTCCCTGTTATAATTGTTATTGCTGTTTACAGGTTATTGTAAGTGGGCCGCTTTAGCCTCGTCACTACATTGTCGAGGTTAGGCTCGCGACTTACAGAGTACATGGGCTTAGTTGTACTCATACTACACTTTGCACTTCTTGTGTAGATACCAGCGTGGGTCATAGCGGCGTTCAGTAGACTTGCTCAGATCTAGTTGTTGAAAGAGACTTGAGGTATAGCTGCACGGTGTTCGTAGCCTTGAAGTCCCCTTCCCGCCTATCTTTACTGTTTTTCTGAGTTTCCAAATAGTCTATTTTATTCAGACCATGTTTGTAGCACTCTAGATGTTCATGTACTCGTGACACTAGTTTCTGGGTTATGTTTAGGCTCGCTATTCCATATTATTATACTATACTTCAGATTTATATCTTTTCCATTGTAAATAATTTGTCATAAATTGTTAAAAATGAGCAAATTCTCTGCTCATGTCGGCTTGCCTAGCAAGTAGATGTTAGGCGTCATCATGACCCCGAGGTTGGGATTCAAGGACATTACAAGTATGTATTAGAACTCTAGGTTGCCTAGGTCTCACTAGTCATGAACAAGCTTAGTAGAGTCTATAGGATCTGTATAGAGACGTTTGTACTTATATTTTAGGAGCTATGGAGTTTTAGGAATAATTTCACTTCTTTCTTTCTTTGTCTTGCGATTTCATTCTATCATTGATGATTGAACCAATTTATTCTTGTTCTCTCGCAGATGGCGAGAACACGCACAACATCTATAACCGGACAGGAGTTGGAGCGCCTTGTGGTAGCTACTACTAGGGGTAGAGGCCGAGGCAGAGGTCGATCAAGAGGTCGATGCAGAGGTAGAGCTCAGCCTAGAGCTCGAGCAGCATCACCGGTAGTGGAGCCTCAGATTGATCATCAGGAGGAGGTCCCAGCTCAGACCGTACCCATCGGACCAGCTCAACCAGCTGGGGTAGTCCAGCCGGTTGTTACGGCAAAGGCCGAGAATAGACCCGCTATGTCTTTTGAGGCTGGATAAGTTTACCAAGGTCTTTCCTGTTTATTTCAGCAGTGCACCTTCTGAGGACCCAAGAGACTTGGATCGTTGGCACAAGGCATTGCACAATTTGGGTATTGTTGAGACCAATGGGGTCAACTTTTCAGTGTTCTAGATGTATGGTTCCACTAAGAGGTGGTGGAGAGATTATATGTTGACTAGACCAGTTGGTTCGCCTTCACTTACTTGGGATCAGTTTTCACAACTATTTCTAGAGAAGTTCATTCCTTTCACTCTGAGAGAGGAGTGTCGCAAGCAGTTTGAGCGCCTTCAGTAAGGTGGCATGACCGTCACCCAGTATAAGACTCAATTTTTGGACCTAGCTCCCCATGCCATTGGTTTACTTCCTACTGAGAGGGAGAGAGTGAGGAGTTTCATTGATGGACTCACTTTCAGTATTAGGTTACAGATGGCCAAGGAGAGTAGAGATGATATTTCTTATACTGTGGTATCAGAGCCAGGCCATACTTTCGGAGGGAGGAACAGTTTAAATATGTTTGAGTCATTTCCTTTATCCTCTTCCCTAGCAATAATGAATATGTCTCCTACTCTATATAAAACCTTGTCTAAAAAATATGATTACATCTATGTAGTAGATATCCTACCCGATGAACAAAAAGTATCCTCCACTAAACTACCTCTCATAAAACCCTACTCAGCTTTCGCCAAAAAATCATTTGCGCCCTGGACCCAAATTCATTCCTTAGTCCAACATAGACAAAAAGGAGTCAAAGAATATGTTGTTGCCTCAAAACTTGACCAGCATCCTATTCTTGCCACTCGAGAGGAACAATTTATCACTCTTCAAATCCCAGATGATTTTCCCAGGCAATGGAGAGATCATGGTTTTACCCATATCCATTTTGGTGCTATCCAAATCGCTTTAACATATCATGGAACAAAAGGTCAACCTGTTGTAGCTCGACTTTCTCTTCTACAAGATACTTGGAGTACCAACATGCAAATTTGGGTATTGCAGAAGTTACCCTGAATGCTGGGACTGTCTTCATAACTATCTTTCCATATTTCAACACGTCCCTTTATGATCCATACTTAACTGAAGCACTAAAAATTCAAGTCCAAATCCAAGGAGCCCCTCAAGCCAAAGATTCCATCCAAGCCACTCTTTTTCACCAAATGGCGTGGGGAGTCCAAAATCATGCCATGGATCTTTGCCTTCCCGGAGGAGAAAATGCTTTACTCTTAAATATTGATGCTACCAAAGGAAACACCATGTGCACCCAAATACCCAGACAAATTTCAAGAGATGAACTTGTCAAAAATTCTTCCTGATTCCTGGATCACAAATTATGAAAAGTTAAGAGAACCGGAGGAATCTCTACAATCTAGTGAACCAACTTTTACCAAAAGAAATGACAAAACCGTTTGCATAAGCTTTGTCCATTCCCATCTCAAAAAACCCAATAAAACCATCTTTTCTTGCCAAATGATTCAACCCAAAGATACAACAGATACATACCCTGAACCTGATGGAGACTTCTTTTGGATTATATACAAAGCATCATGGAAGAACATGACTGGTGTCAAAATTTTGACAAAAATGGAAACAGAGCTTGGTGGTTCAAATGCCCCTTTACGGGACACTGCCCTTGAGATCTTGATTGCGACTGTCAAGACTGTTTGGAAGATCCAATTGGAGAATATGATGAACACCACCAGCGTCATCGGGAAAGGTTCTGCCTCAACGAAACCAAACCAATATCCAAGAAAAAGGGGAAAACCACTGAAAAATAATTTCGAGCCAAATATGAAAATAAAGATCCTTCAATTGGCTCATTAAGCCATCCAGGTAAATATGAATTTCTTGTCAGTTACAAACCCCAGGAATGGCTAAAATTACCAAAAAAATTCACTCCAAGTTGGGAAGATAGTGAAACCACACCCAAACCCAAATCACCATCAGCCCATACCCCACAACCCAAAAGCCACCTAAACCTAAAACTTCACCAATTCAAAAAATCACAAATCCCCCACAACCACAGATAGTCATGCTAAGTCCTTCAAGCTCCAGTCATACCCAAGACTTTCCTTCACTTCAACCTTTTGAAAAGGAGGGTATAAGCCATGCTTCAAAAATTCTCAAGAAAAATGTAGTGCTACCTACTGGAGAAAAACCCCCAACAAATGACATCGAAGCTATAATGAACTGGCAATCAGAAAACTCCATTTGCCAAAACAAGCTATTGAATAACATTGGCAACACCATAAAGAACGTAGCCCATACACAAAACAAAATGATGAGCAAAGTGGAAACAATTGAGAAAAAGATGGAGCAAACATCGTCTCACCATGGCGGACTAATCAAAGCCTTGGAACTAAGGTTGGCAAATTTACAATACGAGATTTGTCCGCCAGGAAATTCACTTTTCCAAATCTTCCAACAACAACAAAAGGAGACGATTTCCATCAAAGAACAGATTCAACTTTTGAGAAATGACCACTTTAAGCCGCAAACAACCCCAGTTTTCCTTTCAAAACCTACTTTCTTCCCTATGTCTCCACAAGCATATTCCCTACCTAAGTTAGACTACACATTTTCTACTTATCCATCTACCTCACAAAATCCAATCTCTTTCACCCAACCCTTAGAAGAAGAACATGATTTTGATATCGCAAAAATGGTTCGGGAAAGGAAAGATGCCCTTGCAGCACAGAAACAAACCAAGATTTTGCCTTCAACATCCGGATCCTACATGAAGTTTTCTGCGGAGATACTGGCCAAAGACAGGAGAAAATGCGAAGACAACTCTTCGAGATGAAGTGTCTGTCATTCGACAGAAATGACATTGACAAACATTTTAAAAAAATGGAAAAGATATACTTTGAAATCCGCGGAGACATCAATCTGAAGCAAGCCTTTGTCTCTTCCCTTCCAAAGCTATTGGCAAGCCGAACCATGACCATCATTGAAGAAAAATTTTAGTCCATAACAATTCCAAAAATTGGTTACATCAGGCAGGCTATTTTTGTCGCATTGGATGACAGTTGTACAAAGCACTCAGCCCTAAAGCAAATTGTCCAGCACTTGACAAAGCATGCGGCAAATATGATCTAATCACCGGATCAGGATGTTCCTGCAACACGTCCAGACGATGGAAAGAATTCAGGAGGTTCAAATGGCCAAGAACTCCATATGGAAAATCAAGATCCAAGAGACACACGAAATATTTCAGATAGAGAAGGCTAGAAATTTTCACAAAAAAATAGATGCTTTATCTGCCATAAGATTGGACATTTCGCAAAAAATTGTCCCCAATCAAGAAGATCTGTCAAACTCCTTGAAGAGAATGAAGTTTACACTAGCATACATCTTGGAAAGGAGGAGGACCTTGAATCCATATTCTCTGTGGATGATGAACCCAATGAAGAAACTTTATTCTCTCTCGATATCTATGAAGATCAAGGCAATGATCAGTACCAAATTTCAGAACCAGTGATCGAAGCCCGAGAGGAGATCAATGCTCTCACAGTCGTTCCTCAAGTAGAACTCAAAGTCTATTCATCCAAATGGGATAAACAACCTCGAGTTATTGCTTTCATCGACACCAGAGCTGCTTCCCCACTCATAAATCCTGTTGTTCTCCCAGAAGATCAATGGGTGCCGCATTTTAAGGATTTCAACACTGCATCAAATGCAATCTTAACCACCACTGTCGTTACAAAGCACCCGGTCACAATTGTGTTGTTTCCAGCATTGAAGTACAGAACCAAGCTACTAAGGTCTGATGTGCCAGGAAAAGATCTTATTATTGGATTTGATATTTACAGACAACATAAAGATCAACTCCAGATCAAGGCTAACGGGATAGCTTTTAAAAAGCAGTTCAAACCTTATTCTGAGATTCCAAGGCTATTCCAAATCACCAATGACGAACAAATCAAAGAGATTGAGCAAAATCTCATTGAACATTCATGTGCTGAATCCCACAAGGATTTCATGAAGAAAGGGAAAAGCCCGTTATGGGAAAACCAAGAGTTTTTTATCAAGCTCCCTTTCAAGAAAAATGAAAACATCAATCCGACAAAGGCCAGTCATTCAGGCATGAATCCAGATCATCTTCAGCTTGCAAAGAAAGAATGCAAAGAACTTTTGGAATTTGATATGATAGAGCCATCGGAGATTCACAATGGGCATGCAAAGCATTTTATGTCAACAAAAGAGTTGAGCAGACAATAGGAAAACTCAGGTTAGTTATTAATTAGATGCCACTTAACCATTTCCTCCAAGATGATAAATTCCCCATCCCAAATAAACTCGCTCTTTTCTCCCACTTAGCCAAGGACAAATATTTTTCCAAGTTTGATTTAAAATCTGGATTTTGGCAATTGGCAATCCACACTGAAGAACGTCCCAAAATGGGATTTTGCATCCCCGATCATCACTTCCAGTGGAAAGTCATGCCCTTCGAGTTGAAAACTGCACCCTCCTTGTTCCAAAAAGCCATGATAAAAATCTTCCAACCCATCCTCCATACCTCCTTAGTTTACATTGATGACATCATGTTATTTAGTGATACATTGGAAGAACAAGTCAACTTGCTTCGTCAATTTGAGGCATTAGTAACGCAGTACGAAATCATGCTCTCAACAAAAAAGATGGTTCTTGCTCAACAGGAGATTGATTTTCTCGGAATGCATTTTGCCCTAGGTGAATACAGTCCAGGACCACATATATGTCAAGAATTACTTAAATTTCCGGATACCAACCTCACAATAAAGCAGATCCAACAGTTCTTAGGTGTAATAAATTATGTAAGAGATTTCATCCCAAATATCTCTACATACATTTCACCGCTCACAGAAATGCTCAAGAAAAATGCTCCATCAATGGGGAGAGAAATAGGATGAAGCAGTCAAAAAAATAAAGGAGATATCTAAAAATGTCAAGTCTCTCTACATCCCTTCAGATGGAAAAAAGATACTGCAAACTGATGCCAGCCATGAATATTAGAGTGCTATTCTATTTGAAGAAAAAAATGGCCAGAGGAAAATATGCGGATGCGCCAGTGGAAAATTTAAAGATGCCGAGCAACATTATCACTCAACTTTCAAGGAAATTCTTGCAGTAAAGAATGGAATCAAGAAATTCAATTTTTTCCTTATCCATATAGAATTTCTAATAGAGATGGATATGAAGGCCTTCCCAAAGATGATCCAGATTAATTCAAAAACTATTCCCAATCCGCAGATTCTCAGTTGGGCTCAATGGTTCTCTCCATACAAGTGTCAAGTCAAGCACCTGAAAGGAAAGGATAATATTCTCGTATGATTTTCTGTCTCGACTGGAAGAATTCTAAAACAGATATTCCCCAGCAAAACTGAAGTCAAAGCAAAAGCCAATTAGCCACATCTTTAAGCTTTCAAATATACCAGGAACAAGTTCATTAAAGCCAACAGATCATTCTGGTGGAAATTTCCCATGTCCATTTTATCAATGGAGGAAGAATATAGCAAGGCACAAAGAATCCTTTTCCAACAAAATAGGTGCAACCCGAGAGAGATATGGCCAAAAGATTGGGCAAGCTAGAATTATACCAACACTCATCCTCACTGGGAAAGAGTCCGGGAAGCAGCAAAAGAATATCAAACACCATATGAAGTCATCCGAGAAAAGATCACTCATGACATTTCCAAATTAAACTGCGGATTACATCTCTCAATCCAAAGGGGAAAGAACACAGCGGGGAAGAACCGTCAAGTTCCAGGCGTTACTCCACAAGGTCTTTGAAAGATGCCTAGAAGACAATCCTAGAATCAATGAAGGATAATTATCTTAATCCCTGTTAATCCCACCATAATCCTACTTTACCTACCAAAATAACCCTCAAAAATATCCTACCCATGCGAAGACAATTTTCCACATCTTTCCATACTATCCAGGCCCTACTTCAACTTGTTTTCACATGCTTCCACATGCCCCCACATGCTTCGTCACATGCAACACAATACTTTCACATGGCGTCACATGCTCCCTCATACTTTCACATTCTATACCATGTATATTTCACCCCGTTCACTTGTTTTCAGGTGTTTTTAGTTGTTTTGCCTAAAGTCCTTCACATGCCAAGAGGGACCCACTTGTAGATAAGTTTGCCATGTAACATGGGTTTTTTTTATCTTGAAAGTATGTCTTGTAATAACCTCCTAGTCCTATATAAAGGAGGCCTTGTAGTAGTTGTAGGATCATCTTGTAACCTTTGTAAATCTCTTATGATATATTACATATGAGTACTTTCTAAATTTCCCTCTTGTTCATTCTTTCGAATGGATTGAAAGGCCGGTCCATGTATGAAAATAAAGTAAGAATACTCTTTGAAAGTTAGCTTATTGCAGTATGAAAGTTTTCTGAGTTATAAACAACTAACGTTGGTTATAGTACAAAAGTTTTCTAAGTTGTGTAGCTTGGCAAGCCGTCCCTTATGGGTTGTTGAAGCCAGCCCCTTTGTAGGAAAATTTTTGCGACTATAAACAAATTAACTGTTTGTGTAGCTTGGCAAGGCGTCCCTTATGGATTGTTGAAGCCAATCCCTTTTGTAGGAAAACTTTCGTATTTATGATTTAGCTTGCTGTCTTGGAGTCTCTTACTTTGTTCCTTATACTATGTTTCGTATCTATGATTTAGCTTGCTGCTTGGAGTCTCTTACTTTGTTCCTTATACTGTGGCGGGGTCATGTTCTTCCATGATGCTTTGTATATTCCAAAAGAACTCTCCATCAGGTTCAGGGTATGTATCTATTGTATCTTTGGGTTGAATCATTTGGCAAGAAAAGATGGTTTTATTGGGTTTTTTGAGATGGGAATGGTCAAAGCTTATGCAAACGGTTTTGTCATTTCTTTTGGTAAAAGTTGGTTCACCAGATTGTAGAGATTCCTCCGGTTCTCTTAACTTTTCATAATTTGTGATCGAGGAATCAAGAAGAATTTTGACAAATTCATCTCTTGAAATTTGTCTGGGTATTTGGGTGAACATGGTGTTTCCTTTGGTAGCATCAATATTTAAGAGTAAAGCATTTTCTCCTCCGGGAAGGCAAAGATCCATGTCATGATTTTGGACTCGCCACGCCATTTGGGGATGAAGAGTGGCTTGGATGGAATCTTTGGCTTGAGGGGCTCCTTGGATTTGGACTTGGATTTTTAGTGCTTCGGTTAAGTATGGATCATAAAGTGACGTGTTGAAATATGGAAAGATAGTTATGAAGACAGTCCCAGCATTCAGGGTAACTTCTGCAATACCCAAATTTGCATGTTGGTACTCCAAGTATCTTGTATCTAGAAGAGAAAGTCGAGCTACAACAGGTTGACCTTTAGTTTCGTGATATGTTAAAGCAATTCGGATAGCACCAAAATGGATATGGGTAAAACCATTATCTCTCCATTGCCTGGGAAAATCATATGGGATTTGAAGAGTGATAAATTGTTCCTCTCGAGTGGCATGAATAGGATGCTGGTCAAGTTTTGAGGCAGCAACATATTCTTTGACTCCTTTTTGTCTATGTTCGATTAAGGAACGAATTTAGGTCCAGGGTGAAAATGATTTTTTGGTGAAAGCTAAGTAGGGGTTTATGAGAGGTAGTTTAGTGCAGCATACTTTTTGTTCATCGGGTAGGATATCTACTTCATAGAGGTAATCATATTTTTTAGACAAGGTTTTATATAGAGTAGGAGACATATTCATTTTTGCTAGGGAAGAGGATGATGGAAATGACTCTGATACATTTAATAAATTGTTCCTCCCTCCGAAAGGATGGCCTGGCTCTGATACCACACTATAAGGAATAAAGTAAGAGACTCCAAAACAGCAAGCTAAATAATAGATACGAATGTTTTCCAACAAAAGGGGCTGGCTTCAACAACCCATAAGGGACAGCTTTACAGTATAAGGAACAAAGTATGAGACTCTAAGACAGCAAGCTAAATCATAGATTTGAAAGTTTTCCTACAAAAGGGGCTGAATTCAACAACCCATAAGGGACGGCTTGCCAAGCTACACAAATAGTTATGGTGGGATTAGCAGGTATTAAGATAATTATCCTTCATTGATTCGAGGATTGTCTTCTAGGCATCTTTTTAAAGACCTTGTGGAGTAATGCCTGGTACTTGACGGTTCTTCCCCTGTGTGTTCTTTCTCCCCTTTGGATTGAGAGATGTAATCCGCAACTTTAACTTGGAAATGTCATGAGTGATCTTTTCTCGGATGACTTCATATGGTGTCTGATATTCTCTGCTTCCCGAACTCTTTCTCAGTAAGGATGAGTGTTGGTATAATTCCAGCTTGCCCAATCTTTTGGCAATATCTCTCTCGGGAAATTTCCACCAGAATGATGCCCCTGCTTGCGCTTGGACTTTTCCATTAATGATCTTCGTTGGCCTATGGAACATGAATATCTTTGCTGCGTAGGAATCGCAGAAACATTTCTTCCAATATCTTCTAGGCTTGAACCATAGTAAAAATACTCTAAGGGCTGGTGCAATGTTATCAAAATCCTTGAAGACGTTGCATTTGAATTCCATGAAAATATAATACTTATGGCATAGGTACCAGAAAAACCATAGTAGTTCTTGTGGAAAATCTTTAGCTTGAGCTATGAATATATGGCAGAACGGCTATTCTGGATTGACACCATAAGGCTTGAGAATGGATCCTCCATATTGCCGGAAAACTTGGAGCTCATAATAAGTTCTTCTTTCCATAATAATTGACGGATCAAAGGGATCCATGAGGTTGAACAACTCCGGTGGATGATCTGTTGGCTTTAATGAACTTGTTCCTGGTATATTTGAAAGCATAATGATGTGGCTAATTGGCTTTTGCTTTGACTTCATTTTTGCTGGGGAAAATCTTTTTGAGAATTCTTCCGGTCGAGACAGAAAATATGCGAGAATATTATCCTTTCCTTTCAGGTGCTTGACTTGACACTTGTATGGAGAGAACCATTGAGCCCATCCGAGAATCTGCGGATTGAGAATAGTTTTTGAATTTATCTGGATCATCTTTGGGAAGGCCTTCACATCCATCTCTATTAGAAATTCTGTATGGATAAGGAAAAAATTGAATTTTTTGATTCCATTCTTTACTGCAAGAATTTCCTTGAAAGTGGAGTGATAATGTTGCTCGGCATCTTTAAATTTTCCACTGGCGTATCCGCATATTTTCCTCTGGCCATTTTTTTCTTCAAATAGAACAATACTCCAATATTCATGGCTGGCATCAGTTTGCAGTATATTCTTTCCATCTGAAGGGATGTAGAGAGACTTGACATTTTTAGATATCTCCTTTATTTTTCTGACTGCTTCATCCTGTTTCTCTCCCCATGACGCAGCATTTTTCTTGAGCATTTCTATGAGCGGTGAAATGTACGTAGAGATATTTGGGATGAAATCTCTGACATAATTTATTACACCTAAGAACTGTTGGATCTGCTTTGTTGTGAGGTTGGTATCCGGAAATTTAAGTAATTCTTGACATATATGTGGTCCTGGACTGTATTCACCTAGGGCAAAATGCATTCCGAGAAAATCAATCTCCTGTTGAGCAAGAACCATCTTTTTTGTTGAGAGCATGATTTCGTACTGCGTTACTAATGCCTCAAATTGACGAAGCAAGTTGACTTGTTCTTCCAATGTATCACTAAATAACATGATGTCATCAATGTAAACTAAGGAGGTATGGAGGATGGGTTGGAAGATTTTTATCATGGCTTTTTGGAACAAGGAGGGTGCAGTTTTCAACTCGAAGGGCATGACTTTCCATTGGAAGTGATGAACGGGGGATGCAAAATCCCGTTTTGGGACGTTCTTCATGGTGGATTCCGAATTGCCAAAATCCAGATTTTAAATCAAACTTGGAAAAATATTTGGCCTTGGCTATGCGAGAGAAAAGAGTGAGTTTATTTGAGATGGGGAATTTATCATCTTGGAGGAAATGGTTAAGTGGCTGGTAATTAATGACTAACCTGAGTTTTCCTCTTCTCTGCTAGCTCTTTTGTTGACATAAAATGCTTCGCATGCCCATTGTGAATCCGACGGCTCTATCAGATCAAATTCCAAAAGTTCTTCGCATTCTTTCTTTGCAAGCTGAATATGATCTGGATTCATGCCTGAGTGACTGGCCTTTGTCGGATTGATGTTTTCATTTTTCTTGAAAGGGAGCTTGATAAAAAACTCTTGGGTTTTCCATAATGGGCTTTTCCCTTTCTTCATGAAATCCTTGTGGGATTCAGCACATGAATGTTCAATGAGATTTTGCTCAATCTCTTTGATTTTTTCGTCATTGGTGATTTAGAATAGCCTTGGAATCTCATAATAAGGTCTGAACAGCTTTTTAAAAGCTATCCCGTTAGCCTTGATCTCGAGTTGATCTCTAAGTTGTTTGCAAATATCGAATCCAATAATAAGATCTTTTCCTGGCACATCAGACCATAGTTGCTTGGTTCTATACTTCAATGCTGGAAAGAACTCAATTGTGACCGGGTGCTTTGTCCGGTATCGATGAAATCTATAACTCGAGCTGTTATCCCATTTGGATGAATAGACTTTGAGTTCTACTTGAGGAACGACTGTGAGAGCATTGATCTCCTCTCGGGCTTCGATCACTGGTTCTGAAATTTGGTACTGATCATTGCCTTGATCTTCATAGATATTAAGAGAGAATAAAGTTTCTTCATTGGTTTCATCATCCACAGAGAATATGGATTCAAGGTCCTCCTCCTTTCCAAGATGTATGCTAGTGTAAACTTCAATCTCTTCAAGGAGTTTGACAGATCTTCTTGATTGGGGATAATTGTTTGCGAAATGTCCAATCTTATGGCAGATAAAGCATCTGTCCTTCTTGTAAAAATTTCCTGGCCTTCTGTGTCAGAAATATTTTATGTGTTTCTTGGATCTTGATTTTCCATATGGAGTTCTTGGCCATCTGAACCTCCTGAATTCTTTCCGTCGTCTGGACGTGTGGCAGGAACATCCTGATCCGGTGATTAGATAAGATTTATGGCATGCTTTGTCAAGTGCTGGAGCTGAGCCCTTTATACAAATGTCATCCAATGCGACGAAAATAGCCTGCCTGATGTAACCAATTTGTGGGATTGTTATGGACTGAAACTTTTCTTAAATGACGGTCGTGGTTCGGTGTGATACCCCGTAAATTCGCCTACTTGATTGTGCCGTGATGTGGCAAGTGTGTATGGGCCTATGAGTAAGAGAAATATTGAAAAGTGTTGAAAAATTATGTTGAAAAAAAAAGGAGAAGAACAAAAGGGACAAAAAGCGTCCCAATGTCCAATTCGCGATCCGCGAAATGCACATGCGTATCGCGAATCAAGTTGCGAAGTGAGGCAGAAGCCTGGGTTGGCTTCTTGTCGAAAAAGCGACGGCAAGTGAAGGAAAGCGAACCGCGAAATGGGAAAAACGGTCTGCGAAATCAACAAGGCCATCGCGAACACGGACAGTAAGCCCAGGCGAGAAACGCGACAGAAACGCGACAGAAACGCGGTTCGCGAAATGAAAAAGCGAACCGCGAAAATGACCCTCCCATCGCGAACTGAAACAGAAACTTGGGTCGTGTTTCGCGACCAAAAAGCGGTCCGCGAAACCCAAAAGCGAACCGCGAAATGGCCCTTCCCCGTCGCGAATTCGACGTTTCACTGAAATTGAACTTCAGACCCCTTGACCTATATAAGGGACTCAAACTCGTTCATTACTCATTTTATAAGACCCAAACACATCTGAAGCTCTCAAGAACATTTCTCAAAGAACCCATAAGCCCTAAATCGACTCCTCTTCATCCAAACACATAAAATTGAAGGAACAAGAAGGAAGCCTAACTAGATTTCTTCTCTTGCAAACCCAAAATCAAAGGGGAACTTAAAGATTGAAGAATCGAGGAAGAGAAATAGGCTAACCAACATGCAAGGTAAGTTCCTTCACCCATTCTCTTAGAAATTCTTGAAGACCCAACGCATGCATGTAAGTCTAGTGTGGGTTATGGTAGCTAATGAATTGCATGTGTCATAGAAATGCTTATTAAGTCTAAGAGGGAAGAGATTTAGGGAAAACATCTCATGAACTTCAGGAATTAAGAATAAGAATAGTAGTATCTATGGAGTAACAATTGGGTTGTTCCCAAATTGTAGATTAAAGGGTTGTGCGCTCTTCCATAAGCTTGGGAGCGGAGGCTGAATAATTACGCACCAGGTATGTAAGACTATAACGTTCTTTCTTTTGCACGATTCCTATTCTATACAATGTCTCATAGAAGCCCCAAAAGTTTACTCTATTCTTAGAAGCTAAGAGAGCTTATATTGATTCCCTCCTATGGCAGATTCCACATGTTGCTATTTGTTCGGAATTGTGTTATTGATAAGTACGATTGATGCACGAATTAAATGCTATGTTGTGACAAAGAAGAGAGAGTAATAAAAGTGACAAGAGAGAACGTAAGGCACGAATGAATTGTCACGAATTGAATGTATGTAAGTATGATTATGTATGATTGAGTTGCTATGAATTAAGTGCACATATATGGTTGTATATGATTTAATTGGAATGATTCCATGTAATGAAGAAGTGAACGAATGANCTCTATTCTCAGAAGCTAAGGAAGCTTACATTGATTCCCTCCTATTATAGGAGATTCTATATGTCAACGTTTGGTTGCAAGTGTGTTGTTTGATAAGCACAATTGATGTGAGAATTACATGCTATGTTCGAACGATAAGAGAGAACGTAAGTCATGAATGAATTGTTATGGATTGAATGTATATATATATATATATATGAGAACATATAGAGAACGTACACCAGACCAAGCAATAGCTGGACGGGTAGCTATACACCGAGCCATAATGAATTGGCCGGGCAATGACGACACACCGAGCCATAATGAATTGGCCGGGCTATGACGACACACCAAGCCATAATGAATTGGCCGGGCTATGACGACACACCGAGCCATAATGAATTAGCTGGGCTATGACGACACACCAAGCCATAATGAATTGGCCGGGCTATGACGACACACCGAGCCATAATGAATTGGCCGGTTAATGACGACACACCGAGCCATAATGAATTGGCCGGGCAATGATGACGTATAAACACCGATTAGTCGGGTATGTGATAATAGTAATAATGGTATTAATAAGTACAAGCCCAAGGAGGCATACGCTTTTATAAAACTCGCAAAGGCGAGGTATGACTATAGTTATGATATAATTATGAGCCCGAAGAGGCATATGTGTGTGTGCATATATGTGATAACAATAATAGTAGCGGTGATTATGATTATGAGCCCATGGAGGCATATTTATTGATTGTGGTCCTATGAGGACGTATGTGCGATGATTGTATAGAGGGATTGAATATATGATGAATGTGTTTGCACGTTTTTCTTAAAGTAAGAAGTCCAGTAAAGCAGGTGTAAACTAAAGAGATGAATACTTAATGCGTTGGATATAATGAACCCGTATGAAAGTAACAGGCTTGCTCTGGAATGATGGAAATAAGTTCCATAATGAATATGTAAGGTATGCTGCCCTCAGAGGTAAATTTCCATTGTTATGAGCTGAATGCTTCTATTATGTTGCTTATGTTACTGTTTCAGTTACATTCCTGTCTTACATACTCAGTACATATTCCGTACTGACGTCCTTTGTTTGTGGACGCTGCATATCGTGCTGCAGGTCCAAATAGATTGACAGACGGAGTTCCTCCACCACAGTAGGCTACCAGTTCAGCAGACATAGCAAGGTTCATCTTCCGGACCTGCTATACTTGGGTATGTTTTGATGTATAGATATTTTTTTTGGGCATGTCGGGGTCCTGTTCCGACTAAGTATTTTTGTATATATTCCATAGAGGCTCATTAGACAAGGTGTCAGTATGTATAAACAGGAGTTGGGCTATGTGTAATTATGTCGCCTAGTTGGCATCATATGTATCGTGTGTATGGTTTTGTATATAGCCTAGTGGGTTATGTTGTGGTGAATGTATGTCTATATTATGGTATATTGTTGCGACAGGTAATGTCATTATAGTCGACAGGTATAATGTCGTTATTGCCGTGTTGGCAAGTATGTGCACCTTACGAATAATAAGGGTAGTCATGTACAGGGTTCGCCGGTACTCTGCAAGCAGGGTTCGGTGCCCGGTCGCGGGCCCCCGAGGTTGGGTCGCGACATTCGGCTTGCCAACAGCTTTGGAAGGGAAGAGACAAAGGCTTGCTTCAGATTGATGTCTACGCCGATTTCAAAGTATATCTTTGCCATTTTTTTAAAATGCTTGTCAATGTCATTTCTGTCGAATGACACACACTTCATCTCGAAGAATTGTCTTCGCATTTTCTCCTGTCTTTGGCCAGTATCTCTGTAGAAAACTTCATGTAGGATCCGGATGTTAAAGACAAAATCTTGGGAAGTAAGAAAAGTATTTTTGTCTTGAATTCCAAGTGAGTTCCACCAGTCTCTGAGGATTCCTGAGGACCGTGAAGTGAGTTTTGACAGGATGATATACTTTTCTCGTTCTACCAAATTTTTGGTCACCATCCAAGTGTAGAAGTCTTGGATCCTTTGAGGCCATTTTGAAACCTTGACGTCATCTATGCTGAAAGCGTGGAAGCCAGTTCGAACTGGTTTGGACGCCATGGGCTCATATCTTCTTTCTGTCATGCCTTCTTGTTCCTCATGTACTTCAGATACTTCTAGGTCTCTTGGCCGGTTTACAAATATTGGGGGATTGTCATCTTCAGAAGAGTTCGTTGTGGATTCGTTGCTTGATTGAGAGCTTCTTAAAAAATGATTCCTCGTCTGATGAATTTAGAGATTCTGACCATGGAGTATCTTCTTCTGATATGTGTCTTTTCTGGGAGACATAGAGGTCTTGAGCCTTCTGGTCAGAAATCATCAGATTTTCGGTGTTGGACCCTTTTGAACTTTCTCCTTGGTCTTGCCTTTTCTTGGTTTGTTTCTGTGCCGCAAGGGCATCTTTCCTTTCCCAAACCATTTTTGTGATATCAAAATCACGTTCTTCTTTTAAGGGCTGTGTGAAAGAGATTGGATTTTGTGAGGTAAATGGATAAGTAGAAAAGGTGTAATCTAACTGAGGTAGGGGAATATGCTTGTGGAGACATAGGGAAGAAAGTAGGTTTTGAAGGGAAAATTGGCTTGTTTGCTGCTTAAAGTGGTCATTTCTCAAAAGTTGAATCTGTTCTTTCATGGAAATCGTCTCCTTTTGTTGTTGTTGGAAGAATTGGAAAAGTGAAGTTCATGTTGTAAATTTTCCAACCTTAGTTCCAAGGCTTTGATTAGTTCGCCATGGTGAGACGATGTTTGCTCCATCTTTTTTCTCAATTGTTTCCACATTGCTCATCATTTTGTTTTTTGTATGGGCTACGTTCTTTATGGTGTTGCCAATGTTGTGCAATACCTTATTTTGGCAGATGGAGTTTTCTGATTGCCAGTTCGTTGTTGCTTCGATGTCACTTATTGGGGTCTCCAGTAGGTAGCACTATGTTTTTCTTGGAAATTTTTGCAGCATGGCTTGTAGCCTCCTTTTCAAAAGGTTGAAGTGAAGGAAAGTCTTGGGTATGACTGGAGCTTGAAGAACTTAGCATGAATATTTGTAGTTGTGGGGGATTTGTGATTTTTTGAATTGGTGAAGTTTTAGGTTTAGGTGCCTTTTTGGGTTGTGGGGTATGGGCTGATGGTGATTTGGGTTTGGGTGTGGTTTCACTATCCTCCCAACTTGGAGTGAATTTTTCTGGTAATTTTGGCCATTCCTGGGGTTTGTAACGGACAAGAAATTCATATTTACCTGGACGACTTAATGAGCCAATTGAAGCATCTTTATTTTCATATTTGGCTCGAAATTGTTTTTCAGTGGTCTTTCCCTTTTTCTAGGATTTTTGTTTGGTTTCGTTGAGGCCGAACCTTTCCTAATGACGCTGGTGGTGTTCATCATATTCTCCAATTGGATCTTTCAAATAGCCTTGACAGTCGCAATCAAGATCCCAAGGGCAGTGTCCCGTAAAGGGGCATTTGAACCACCAAGCTCTTTTTCCATTTTTGTTAAAATTTTGACACCAGTCATGTTCTTCCATGATGCTTTGCATATTCCAAAAGAAGTCTCCATCAGGTTCAGGGTATATATGTGTTGTATCTTTGGGTTGAATCATTTGGCAAGAAAAGATGGTTTTATTGGGTTTTTTGAGATGGGAGTGGTCAAAGCTTATGCAAACGATCTTGTCATTTCTTTTGGTAAAAGTTTGTTCACCAGATTGTAGAGATTCCTCCGGTTCTCTTAACTTTTCATAATTTGTGATCCGGGAATCAAGAAGAATTTTGACAAGTTCATCTCTTGAAATTTGTCTGGGTATTTGGGTGCACATGGTGTTTCCTTTGGTAGCATCAATATTTATGAGTAAAGCAGTTTCTCCTCCGGGAAGGCAAAGATCCATGGCATGATTTTGGACTCGCACGCCATTTGGTGATGAAGAGTGGCTTGGATGGAATCTTTACCGTGAGGGGCGCCTTGGATTTGGACTTGGATTTTTAGTGCTTCGGTTAAGCATGGATCATAAAGGGACATGTTAAAATTTGGAAAGATGGTTATGAAGACAGTCCCAACTTTCAGGGTAACTTCTGCAGTACCCAAATTAGCATGTTGGTTCCAAGTATCTTGTATCTAGAAGAGAAAGTTGAGCTACAACAGGTTGACCTTTTGTTCCGTGATATGTTAAAGCGATTCGGATAACACCAAAATGGATATGGGTAAAACCATGATCTCTCCATTGCCTGGGAAAATCATCTAGGATTTGAAGAGTGATAAATTGTTCCTCTCGAGTGGCAAGAATAGGATGCTGGTCAAGTTTTGAGGCAGCAACATATTCTTTGACTCCTTTTTGTCTATGTTCGACTAAAGAACGAATTTGGGCCCAAGGTGCAAATGATTTTTTGGCGAAAGCTGAGTAGGGGTTTATGAGAGGTAGTTCAGTGGAGGATACATTTTGTTTATCGGGTAGGATCTACTTCATAGAGGTAATCATATTTTTTAGATAACGTTTTATATAGAGTAGGAGGCATATTCATATTTGCTAGGGAAGAGGATGATGGAAATGACTCAGACATATTTAATAAACTATTCCTCCTTCCAAAAGGATGGCCTGGCTCTGATACCACAGTATAAGGAACAAAGTAAGAGACTCCAAGACAGCAAGCTAAATAATAGATACGAATGTTTTCCTACAAAAGGGGCTGGCTTCAACAATCCATAAGGGACGGCTTTACAGTATAAGGAACAAAGTAAGAGACTCCAAGATAGCAAGCTAAATCATAGATACGAAAGTTTTCCTAAAAAGGGGCTGGCTTCAACAACCCATAAGGGTCGGCTTGGCAAGCTACACAAACAGTTAATTTGTTATAGTCGCAAAAGATTTTCTACAAAGGGGCTGGCTTCAACAACCCATAAGGGACGGCTTGCAAAGAAACACAACTCAGAAAACTTTTGCACTATAACCAACGTTAGCTGTTTATAACTCATAAAACTTTCATACTATAATAAACTAACTTTCAAAGAGTATTCTTACTTTATTTTCATACATGGACCGGCCTTTCCATCCATTCGAAAGAAAGAACAAGAGGGAAATTAAGAAAGTACTCATATGTAATATATCACAAGAGATTTACAAAGGTTACAAGATGATCCTACAACTATTACAAGGCCTCCTTTATATAGGACTAGGAGGTTATTACAAGACAAACTTTCTGGATAAAATAAACCTATGTTACATGGCAAACTTATCTACAAGCGGTTCCCTCTTGGCTTGTGAAGGACTTTAGGCAAAACAACTAAAACACCTGAAAAAAGTGAACGGGGTGAAATATACATGGTGTAGCATGTGAAAGTATGAGGGAGCATGTGACGCCATGTGAAAGTATTGTGGCATGTGACGAAGCATGTGGGGGCATGTGGAAGCATGTGAAAACAAGTTGAAGTGGGGCCCAGATAGTATGAAAAGATGTGGAAATTTGTCTTGGCATGGGTAGGATATATTTGAGGGTTTTTTTGGTAGGTAAAGTAGGATTATGGTGGGATTAGCAGGGATTAAGATAATTATCCTTCATTGATTCTAGGATTGTCTTCTAGGAATCTTTTCAAAGACCTTGTGGAGTAATGCCTGGAACTTGACGGTTCTTCCCCGCTGTGCTCTTTCTCCCCTTTGGATTGAGAGATGTAATCCGCAACTTTAACCTGGAAATGTCATGAGTGACCTTTTCTCGGATGACTTCATATAGTGTTTGATATTCTTTTGCTGCTTCCCGGACTCTTTCCCAGTGAGGATGAGTGTTGGTATAATTCCAGCTTGCCCAATCTTTTGGCAATATCTCTCTCGGGATGTACATATTTTGTTGGAAAAGGATTCTTTGTGCCTCTCTATATTATTCCTCCATTCATAAAATGGACACAGGAAATTTCCACCAGAATGATGCCTCTGCTTGCGCCTGGACTTTTCCATTAATGATCTTTGTTGGCCTATGGAACATGAATATCTTTGCAGCATAGGAATCGCTGAAACATTTCTTCCAATATCTTCTTAGGCTTGAACCATAGTAAAAATACTCTAAGGGCTGGTGCAATGTTATCAAAATCCTTGAAGGCATTGCATTTGAATTCCATGAAAATATAATACTGATGGCATAGATACCAGAAAAACCATAGTAGTTCTTGTGGAAAATCTTTAGCTTGAGCTATGAATATATGGCAGAACGGATATTCTGGATTGACACCATAAGGCTTGAGAATGGATCCTCCATATCGCCGAAAAACTTGGAGCTCATAATAAGTTCTTCTTTCCATAATAATTGACGGATCAAAGGGATCTATGAGGTTGATCAACTCCGGTGTATGATCTGGTGACTTTAATGAACTCGTTGCTGGTATATTTGAAAGCATAAAGATGTGGCTAACTGGCTTTTGCTTTGACTTTAGTTTTGCTGGGGAAAATCTTTTTGAGAATTCTTCTGGTCGAGACAGAAAATCTGCGAGAATATTATCCTTTCCTTTCAGGTGCTTGACTTTACAATTTATGGAGAGAACCATTGAGTCCATCTGGGAATCTGAGGATTGGGAATAGTTTTTGAATTTATCTGGATTATCTTTGGGAAGGCCTTCATATCCATCTCTATTAGAAATTCTGTATGGATAAGGAAGAAATTGAATTTCTTGATTCTATTCTTTACTGCAAGAATTTCCTTGAAAGTGGAGTGATAATGTTGCTCGGCATCTTTAAATTTTCCACTGGCGTATCCGCATATTTTCCTCTGGCCATTTTTTTCTTCAAATAGAACAACACTCCAATATTCATGGCTGGCATCAGTTTGCAGTATCTTCTTTCCATCTTAAGGGATGTAGAGAGACTTGACATTTTTAGATATCTCCTTTATTTTTTTGACTGCTTCATCTTGTTTCTCTCCCCATGACGGAGCATTTTTCTTGAGCATTTCTGTGAGCGGTGAAATGTATGTAGAGATATTTGGGATGAAATCTCTTACATAATTTATTACACCTAAGAACTGTTGGATCTGCTTTGTTGTGAGATTGATATCCGGAAATTTAAGTAATTCTTGACATATATGTGGTCCCGAACTGTATTCACCTTGGGAAAAATGCATTCCGAGAAAATTAATATCCTGTTGAGCAAGAACCATCTTTTTTGCTGAGAGCATGATTCCGTACTGTATTACTAATGCCTCAAATTGTCGAAACAAGTTGACATGTTCTTCTAATGTATCACTAAATAACAGGATGTCATCAATGTAAACTAAGGAGGTATGGAGGATAGGTTGGAAGATTTTTATCATGGCTTTTTGGAACAAGGAGGGTGCAGTTTTTAACCCGAAGGGCATGACTTTCCACTGGAAGTGATGATCGGTGATGCAAAATCCCGTTTTGGGACGTTCTTCAGGGTGGATTGTCAATTGCCAAAATCTAGATTTTAAATCAAACTTGGAAAAATATTTGACCTTGGCTAAGTGGGAGAAAAGAGTGAGTTTATTTGGGATGGGGAATTTATCATCTTGGAGGAAATTGTTAAGTATCATGTAATTAATAACTAACTTGAGTTTTCCTTTTGTCTGCTCAACTCTTTTGTTGACGTAAAATGCTTTGCATGCCCATTGTGAATCCGACGGCTCTATCAGATCAAATTCCAAAAATTCTTCGCATTCTTTCTTTGCAAGCTGAAGATGATCTGGATTCATGCCTGAATAACTTGCCTTTGTCGGATTGATGTTTTATTTTTTCTTGAAAGGGAGCTTGATAAAAAACTCTTGGTTTTTCCATAATGGGCTTTTCCCTTTCTTCATGAAATCCTTGTGGGATTCAGCACATGAATGTTCAATGAGATTTAGCTCAATCTCTTTGATTTTTTCGTCATTGGTGATTTTGAATAGCCTTGGAATCTCAGAATAAGGTCTGAACTACTTTTTAAAAGCTATCCCGTTAGCCTTGATCTGGAGTTGATCTCTATGTTGTTTGTAAATATCGAATCCAATAATAAGACCTTTTCCTGGCACATCAGACCCTAGTAGCTTGGTTCTGTATTTCAATGATGGAAAGAACTCAATTGTGACCGGGTGCTTTGTAATGACAATTATGGTTAAGATTGCATTTGATGCAGCGTTGAAATCCTTAAAATGCGGCACCTATTGATCTTCAGGGAGAACAGCAAGATTTATGAGTGAGGAAGCAGCTCCGGTGACGATGAAAGCAATAACTCGAGCTGGTTTATCCCATTTGGATTAATAGACTTTTAGTTCTACTTGAGGAACGACTATGAGAGCATTGATCTCCTCTGGGGCTGCGATCACTGGTTCTGAAATTTTGGTACTGATCATTGCCTTGATATTCATAGATATCGAGAGAGAAAAAAGTTTCTTCATTGGGTTCATCATCCACAGAGACTATGGATTCAAGATCCTCCTCCTTTCCAAGATGTATGCCAGTGTAAACTTCAATCTCTTCAAGGAGTTTGACAGATCTTCTTGATTAGGGACAATTTTTTGCGAAATGTCCAATCTTATGGCGGATAAAGCATCTATCCTTTTGTGAAAATTTCCTGGCCTTCTCTATCTGAAATATTTCGTGCATCTCTTGGATCTTGATTTTCCATATGGAGTTCTTGGCCATCTGAACCTCCTGAATTCTTTCCATCGTCTGGACGTGTTGCAGGAACATCCTGATCCGGTGATTAGATCAGATTTGCCGCATGCTTTGTCAAGTGCTGGATAATTTGCTTTAGGGCTGAGCGCTTTGTACAACTGTCATCCAATGTGACAAAAATAGCCTGCCTGATGTAACCTATTTTTGGGATTGTTATTGACTGAAATTTTTCTTCAATGATGGTCATGGTTCGGCTTGCCAATAGCTTTGGAAGGGCAGAGACAAAGGCTTGCTTCAGATTGATGTCTCCGCCGATTTCAAAGTATATCTTTGCCATTTTTTTAAAATGTTTGTCAATGTCATTTCTGTCGAATGACACACACTTCATCTCGAAGAGTTGTCTTCGCATTTTCTCCTGTCTTTCGCTAGTATCTCCACAGAAAACTTCATGTAGGATCCGGATGTTGAAGGCAAAATCTTGGGAAGTAAGAAAAGTATTTGTCTTGAATTCCAAGTGAGTTCCACGAATCTCTAAGGATTCCTGAGAATCGTGAAGTGAGTTCTGACAGGATGATATACTTTTCTCGTTCTACTAAATTTTTGATCACCATCCAAGTGTAGAAGTCTTGATCCTTTGAGGCCATTTTGAAACCTTGACTTTATCTAAGGTGAAAGTGTGGAAGCCAGTTCCAACTGGTTTGGACGCCATGGGCTCATATCTTCTTTCTGGGATTGGCTCATCTGTCATGCCTTATTCTTCCTCATCTACTTCAGATACTTCTGGGTCTCTTGGCTGGTTTACAAATATTGGGGGATTGTCATCTTCGGAAGAGTTCGTTGTGGATTCGTTGCTTGATTGAGAGCTATCTTCCATTGATTACTCGTCTGATAAAATTAGAGATTTCGACCATGGAGCATCTTCTTCTTATATGTGTCTTGGTTGGGAGACATAGAGGTCTGGAGCCTTCTGGTTAGAAATCATCAGATTTTCGGGGTTGGACCCTTTTGAACTTTCTCCTTTGTCTCGCCTTTTCTTGGTTTGTTTCTGTGCTGCAAGGGCATCTTTACTTTCCCAAACCATTTTTGCGATATCAAAATCATGTTCTTCTTCTAAGGGTTGGGTGAAAGAGATTGGATTTTGTGAGGTAGATGGATAAGTCGAAAAGGTGTAGTCTAACTTAGGTGGGGAATATGCTTGTGGAGACATAGGGAAGAAAGTAGGTTTTGAAGGGAAAACTAGGGTTGTTTGCGGCTTAATGTGGTCATTTGTCAAAAGTTGAATCTGTTCTTTGATGGAAATCGTCTCCTTTTGTTGTTGTTGGAAGAATTGGAAAAGTGAAGTTCCTGGTGGACAAATCTCATATTGTAAATTTGCCAACCTTAGTTGCAAGGCTTTGAATAGTCCGCCATGGTGAGACGATGATTGCTCCATCTTTTTCTCAATTGTTTCCACTTTGCTCATCATTTTGTTTTGTGTATGGGCTACGTTCTTTATGGTGTTGCCAATGTTGTTCAATAGCTTGTTTTGGCAGATGGAGTTTTCTGATTGCCAGTTCATTGTTGCTTCGATGTCACTTGTTAGGGTTTTTTCTCCAGTAGGTAGCACTAGGTTTTCTTTGGAATTTTTGGAGCATGGCTTATACCCTCCTTTTCAAAAGGTTGATGTGAAGGAAAGTCTTGGGTATGACTGGAGCTTGAAGGACTTAGCATGAATATCTGTGGTTGTGGGGGATTTGTGATTTTTTGAATTGGCGAAGTTTTAGGTTTAGGTGGCTTTTTGGGTTGTGGGGTATGGGCTGATGGTGATTTGGGTTTGGGTGTGGTTTCTCTATCCTCCCAACTTGGAGTGAATTTTTCTGGTACTTTTGGCCATTCATAGGGTTTGTAACTGACAAGAAATTCATATTTACCTGGACGGCTTAATGAGCCAATTGAAGGATCTTTATTTTCATATTTGGCTCGAAATTATTTTTCAGTGGTTTTCCCCTTTTTCTTGTATTTTGATTTGGTTTTGTTGAGGCCGAACCTTTCCCAATGACGCTGGTGGCGTTCATAAAATTCTCCAATTGGATCTTACAAACAGTCTTGACAGTCACAATCAAGATCCCAAGGGCAGTGTCCCGTAAAGGGGAATTTGAACCACCAACTCTTTTTCCATTTTTGTCAAAATTTTGACACCGGTCATGTTCTTCCATGATGCTTTGTATATAATCCAAAAGAAGTCTCCATCAGGTTCAGAGTATATATCTGTTGTATCTTTGGGTTGAATCATTTGTCACGAAAAGATGGTTTTATTGGATTTTTTGAGATGGGAATGGTCAAAGCTTATGCAAACGGTTTTGTCATTTCTTTTGGTAAAAGTTGGTTCACCAGATTGTAGAGATTCCTCCGGTTCTCTCAACTTTTCATAATTTATGATCCAGGAATCAGGAAGAATTTTGACAAGTTCATCTCTTGAAATTTGTCTGGGTATTTCGGTGCACTTGGTGTTTCCTTTGGTAGCATCAATATTTAAGAGTAAAGCATTTTCTCCTTCGGGAAGGCAAAGATCCATGGCATGATTTTGGACTCGCCACGACATTTTGTGATGAAGAGTGGCTTGGATGGAATCCTTGGCTTTAGGGGCTCCTTGGATTTGGACTTGGATTTTTAGTGCTTCGGTTAAGTATGGATCATAAAGGGACATGTGGAAATTTGGATAGATAGTTATGAAGACAGTCCCAGCATTCAGGGTAACTTCTGCAGTACCAAAATTTGCATGTTAGTACTCCAAGTATATTGTATCTAGAAGAGAAAGTCGAGCTGCAACAGGTTGACCTTTTTTTCCGTGATATGTTAAAGCGATTCGGATAGCACCAAAATGGGTATGGGTAAAACCATGATCTCTCCATTGCTTGGGAAAATCATATGGGATTCGAAGAGTGATAAAGACGCTGGTCAAGTTTTGAGCCAGCAACATATTCTTTGACTCCTTTTTGTCTGTGTTGGAGTGAGGAACGAATTTGGGTCCAGGGTGCAAATGATTTTTTTGTGAAAGCTGAGTAGGGGTTTATGAGAGGTAGTTCAGTGGAGGATACTTTTTGTTCATCGGGTTGGATATCTACTACATAGGTAATCATATTTTTTAGATGAGGTTTTATATAGAATATGAGACATATTCATTTTTTCTAGGTAAGAGGATAATGGAAATGACTCAGACATATTTAATAAACCGTTCCTCCCTCCGAATGGATGGCCTGGCTCTGATACCACAGTATAAGGAACAAAGTAAGAGACTCCAAGACAGCAAACTAAATCATAGATACGAAAGTTTCCTACAAAAGTGGCTGAACGAATTGAGTTGGTTTTCCTACAAACGGGGCTGAATGAACTGAGATGGTTTGTGGTCCGGAGAGGGGGCCGGTGTCTGATAAGAGGCCTCGTCATTCTGGTGTTTTCGCTGGTGCCTCATATGGAGGTAGGGGTACTTTTGGTAGGGCCATCCTCTTAGGCAATTCCAGTCAGTGCTTTAGGCATCCCACAGTGCTTCGATTAGTTATGGTCCTTATGTATCTCGTCTTGGGCAGCCAGCCTATAGTGCACCATCAGCTCCTATTAGTGTGCCTCCGATCCAGAGCTACCATGTTATCTTGCTCGTTAGGGTCAGTTTCAGCTTCAGCAGCCATAGCAACAGGATGGGTGTTTCAAGTGTAGGGGCACTGGACATATCAGGAGGTACTTCCCGAGATTGTTGAGCAGCATGCCACAGTAGAGTTCTCATACCATGGTTCCAGCATCGGTTGCTTCATCACCCACTCAGCCAGCTAGAGGCGAGGGTCAGGCAGCCAGGGGTTGGGGTCGAGCCATTAGAGGTGGAGGACAGGCCGATAGGGGTGGAGGCTAGCCAACTAGAGATCGTCCGAGTGATGGAGGTTAGGGTGGTGGGCCCTGGCCCAATTTTTATGCCTTCCAAGCTAGAACTGAGGCCGAGTCATTTGACGCAGTTATCACAGGTATTGTTCCAGTTTGCCATAGAGATGCTTTAGTTCTATTTGATCAGGGCTCTACTTATTCCTACATGTCATCCTATTTTGATTTATATATGGTTGTGCCTCGTGATTCTTTGAGTGCTCTTGTGTATGTGTCCGCACTTATGGGATTCTATTATTGTAGACCCTATCTAAATCTCATGTGTGATTGCTATTGGGAGTGTTGAGACTAGCATAGATCTCCTACTTCTTGATATGGTAGACTTTGATGTTATTTGGGCATGGATTAGCTGTCACCTTATCATGCTATATTGGACTATCATGCAAAGACGGTGACCTTAGCCATGCCAAGGTTGGCTCAATTAGAGTGGAGCAGCACTCCTGGCCATTATACCAGCATGGTTATTTCTTTTGTGAAGGCTCGTCGTATGGTCAAGAAGGGATGTCTAGCTTATTCCTATATTCGCGATTCTAGTGCAGAGATTCCTTTTCCATGGATTCGGTACTTTTTGGGCCTGAGTTTCCAGAGGTGTTTCCTACAGACCTAATGAGGATGCCACCCGACGGAGATATTGATTTTTGTATTGACTTGGCTTTGGGCACTCAGCCCATTTCTATTCCACCATACCGTATGGCGCAACCTAAGTTGAATGGATTGAAGAAACAGTAGCAGGATTTGCTTGATAAGGGATTCATTAGACCTAGTGTCTCGCCTTGGGGTGCACCTCCTTTTGTTCGTGAAGAATAAGGATGGTTTTGATGAGGAAATGCATAGAGTATCAACAGTTGAACAAAGTCACTATCAAGAACAAGTATCTGTTGCCGAGGATTTATGACTTTACTGATCAGCTTCAAGGTACCAAAGAATTTTTGAAGATTGATTTGAAGATAGCTTTCAGACTAGGTATGGGCAATATGAGTTCCTTGTGATGACATCTGGGTTAACAAATGCCCAGTAGCATTTATGGACTTGATGAACAGGGTATTTAAGCCCTATTTTGATTCTTTTGTGATCGTATTGATTGATGATATCTTGATCTACTCCTGTAGTCGAGAGGAGCATGAGCAACATCTTTGGATTGTACTTCATACTCTGAGAGATAGTCAGCTATATGCCAAGTTTTCAAAGTGTGAGTTTTGGTTAGACTCAGTTGCCTTTTTGGGGCATGTTGTATCGGACGAGGGCATAAAAGTGGATCCTAAGAAGATTGAGGCAGTTCAGAAATGTCCTACACCTACTTCAGATACAGAGATTCGGATATTCCTGGGATTGGCGGGTTATTATCACCAATTCGTGGGGGGATTTTCATCCATAGTAGCCCCATTGACTAGATTGACCCAGAAGGGTGCTCCATAAAAAAAAAGTGGTCGGATGAGTGTGAGTTGAGCTTTTAGAAGTGCAAGACTGCCTTGACTACAACGCCAGTGTTGGTATTGCCAACAAGTTCAGGATCCTACATTGTGTATTATGATGCATCACGTATTGGGCTCAGTGCAGTATTGATGCAAGATAACAGGGTTAATGCGTATGTGTCGCGGCAATTGAAGGTGCATGAGAAGAATTGCCATGTTCATGACTTGGAGTTGGCAGCCATTATTCATGCACTAAAGATTTTGAGGCATTACCTTTATGGCGTGTCGTGTGAGGTGTTCATGGACCATCGGAGTCTACAATATTTGTTCAAGTAGAAGGACCTCAACTCGAGGGAGCGAAAGTAGTTGGAGCTATTGAAAGACTATGATATCACCATTTTGTATCATCCAATGTAGGCCAATATGGTGGCCGATGCCTTGAGTAGAATGTGAGTCTGAGTAGTCTTCCGTATATTCTAGTTGGTGAGAGACTGCAAGCATTAGATGTTCAGGCGTTGGCCAATCAGTTCGTAAGGTTAGATGTTTTAGAGCGCAGTCATGTTCTAGCTTTCACAGTCTCTCGATCTTCTTTGTATAAGCACATCAGAGAGCATCAGTATGACGACCCCAATTTGTTGTCCTTAAGGACACGGTGTAGCACGGTTGTGCTAAGCAGGTTGCTATTGGAAATGATGGGGTGTTGCGCATGTAGGGTCGAATTTGTGTGCCCAATGTGGATTAAAATGGATATTGTTGGGAGCGTATTAAAATGGATTTTGTTGTTGGGCTCCTACGGACACCGAAGAAATTCGACGCAGTATGGGTCATTGTGGAAATGCTGACCAAGTTGGCACATTTCATTCCAGTAGTAGCTATCTATTCTTCAGAGCGGTTGGCTTAGATCTATATCTGTGAGATCGTCCGTCTTCACAGTGTTCCGGTGTCCATCATTTCTGATCGGGGTACGCAGTTCACATCGCACTTCTAGAGGGTCGTACAGCGTGAGTTAGGCACACAGGTTGAGCTAACTACAACATTTCACCCTCAGATGGACAGATAGTCCGAGCGCACCATTCAGATATTGGATGATATGCTTCACGCCTACGTTATGGATTTTGTGAGTTCTTGGGATTAGTTCTTGCCGCTTGCGGAGATTGCCTACAACAACTGCTACCTATCAAGTATTCAAATGGCTCCCTATGAGGCATTATAAGGGAGACGGTGCCATTCGCCATTTGGTTGGTTTGACTAGGGAGAGGCTCGGTTGTTGGGTACCGATTTGGTTCAGGATGCCTTGGAAAAGGCTAAGATTATTCAGGATCGACTTCGTACAGCTCAGTCTAGGGAGAAGAGTTATGTCGATCGGAGAGTTTGTGATGTTGCATTCATGGTTGGAGAAAGGGTATTGCTTCGGGTTTCACCCATGAAGGGTGTGATAAGGTTCGGCAAGAAGGGCAAGTTGAGCCCTAGGTATATCGGACCCTTTGAGATTCTTGAGAGAGTGGGTTAGGTGGCCTACAAGCTTGCATTTCCACCTAGCTTATCATCAGTTCATCTAGTGTTCCATGTCTCCATGCTCCGAAGTATCATGGTGATCCGTCCCATGTGTTAGATTTCAGCTTAGTCCAATTGGGCAAGGATTTGACTTGTGAGGAGGAACCGGTAGCCATTCTAGACCGGCAGGTCTGGAAGTTGAGGTCTAAGAGTTACCCTTCAGTTCTAGTTCAGTAGAGAGGTCAGCCGATCGAGGCAGCCATGTGTGAGTCCGAGTCTGACATGCGGAGTAGATACCCACACCTTTTCACCAGTTCAAGTACCTTTCTTTGTCCATTCGAGGATGAACATTTGTTTTAGAGGTGGAGAATGTGATGACCCCATAGGTCATTTTGAGATTTAGCCTTTATTTCCTTGTTCCGCGACCTCGACTAGCTCCATTTAGCGTTTCCTCAATTTGTGTACGCAGTACGTGTCTTGTTTCGGAATGTTTTATGTGGAAAATTGAAGAAAATGCGAAGTTTTGCCATATAAATGATTTTGAGTTTACTAGGTCAATTTTTCGTGTAGCCGGACTCGGATAAGTGTTTTAATGATCCGATGGTTCTGTATCGTAATTTTGGACTTGGGCGTAAGCTCAGAATTGATTTCGGAAGTCCGTAGGTGGAATCGTGTTGATTCACCAAAATTTGAAAATTTGACATTGTAAGGTTTGACCATATGTTGACCTTTAGCTATTTAGCTCGGAATTTGATTTTTGGACTTGGAATAGGTCTGTTATAGTATTTAGAACTACTCTCCAAAATTTGGTGTTGTTTGGAGTTGATTTAATAGGATTCGGACGTTTAGAAATACTTTCTTTTGAAATTCATGCGTTTTAGAGTTCCATTCCTAGTTTTAGATGTTATTTCTGTGTTTTGATCGCGCGAGTGAGTTCGTATGATATTTTTAGACTTGTGTGGATATTATTTGGAGCCCCGAGGGCTCGGATGAGTTCAGGACATATATCGAAATGGTTTGGATTAAAAAATGAACTACTGGTATGCTGGTGCTTTGTTATCGCAATTGCGAGCACCAGCTTCAAAATTCCGAAGGTGACAATAGGGAGTCTGATGTCGCAATTATGACTTCCCTTACGCAATTGCGAAGACAGTAGGATTTTTGTACTATTCGCATTTGCAGAGCCTTTTCTCGCAATTCCGAGGTTGCATGAGGCTGTCAAAGTTATGTTTAGACTCGCTATTTAGTATTATTATACTATACTTCAGACTTAAAATGATTTTAAGTTTACTACGGTCGACGTTTCGTGTAACCGGATCCGAATCAGTATTTTGACGATCCCGATGGTTCCGTATCGTGATTTCGAACTTGGGCATATGCTCGGAATTGATTTTACTTCGTAGGTGGAATCATGTTGATTTGCTAAAATTTGGCAATTTAAAGTTGAAAGGTTTGACCGTAGGTTGACTTATAGCTATCGAGCTCGGAATTTGATTTTTGGACTTCGAATAGGTCCACTACTTGTCTCCAAAATTTTGTGTCGTTTGGAGTTGATTTGATAGGATTCAGACGTTTAGTTGTTATTTTAGAAATTGTTGAACTTTACTTTGAAATTCATGCGTTTCCATTCGTAGTTTTAGATGTTATTTTTGTGTTTTGATTGCGCGAGCAAGTTCGTATGATGTTTTATACTTGTGTGGATGTATGGTTTGGAGCCCCGACGGCTCGGATGAGTTTCGCACATGTACCGAAATGATTTGGATTAAAAAATAAACTTCTGGTGTGATGGTGCTCTGTTATCGCAATTGTGAAGGTGACAGTAGAGGGTCTAATGTCGCAATTGCGACTTCCCCTTCGCAATTACGAAGGCAGCAGGATTTTGGTACCGTTCGCATTGCAATTGCGAGTTTGCATGAGGCTGTCAAGGTTATGTCTAGACTCGCTATTTAGTATTATTATATTATACTTAAGACTTAAAATGATTTTTAGTTTACTACGGTCAACGTTCTGTGTAACCGGACCCAGATCGGTATTTTAACGATCCTGATAGTTCTGTATAGTGATTCGGACCTGGGCGTATGCCCAAATTTGATTTTGTTCACAGGTCGAATCGTGTTAATTTTTGCTGACATTTGGCAATTTAAAGTTGAAAGGTTTGACTGTAGGTTGACTTTTCGCTATAGAGCCCGGAATTTGGTTTTCGGACTTGGAATAGGTCTGTTATAGTACTTAGAACTTGTCTCAAAATTTTGGTGTCGTTTGGAGTTGGTTTGATAGGATTCGAACGTTTAGTTGTAATTTTAGAAATTCTTGAACTTTACTTTGAAATTCATGCATTTTAGAGTTCCATTCGTAGTTTTAGATGTTCTTTTTGTTTTTTCATCGCACGAGTGAGTTCATATTATATTTTTAGACTTTTGTGGATGTTTGGTTTAGAGCCCCGAGGGCTCAAATGAGTTCCGGATATGTATCAAAATGGTTTGGATTAAAAAATGAACTGCTGGTGTGCTGGTGCTCTGTTATTGCAATTGCGAGCTCTGGCTTCGCAATTGCGAAGGTGACAGTAGGGGGTCTGATGACGCAGTTGTGACTTCCCCTACGCAATTGCGGAGGTAGCAGGATTTTTGTACTGTTCGCATTTGCGGAATATTTTCTGGCAATTGCGAGGTTGCATGAGGCTGTCAAGGTTATGTTTAGACTCACTATTAAGTATTATTATACTATACTTCTGACTTAAAATAATTTTGAATTTGCTACGATCAACATTTCGTGCAATCGGACCCGGATCAGTGTTTTGACGATCTCGATGGTTTCGTATCGTGATTTCGGACTTGGGCGTATGCTCGAAATTGATTTTGTTCGTAGGTCGAATGATGTTGATTTTCTTACATTTTGCAATTTGAAGTTGAAAGGTTAGACCGTAGGTTGACATTCAGCTATCAAGCTCGGAATTTTATTTTTGGACTTGGAATAGGTTCGTTATTGTATTTAGAATTTGTCTCCAAAATTTGGCTCGTTGGAAGTTGATTTGATAGGATTCGGACGTTTAGTTGTAATCTTAGAAATTCTTGAACTTTGCTTTGAAATTCATGCTTTTCCATTCGTAGTTTTAGATGTTATTTTTGTGCTTTGATTGCGCGAGCAAGTTCGTATGATGTTTTTGGACTTGGGGGATGCTTGGTTTGGGGACCCGAGGGCTCGAATGAGTTTCGGACATGTATCGAAATGGTTTGGATTAAAAAATGAACTGCTGGTGTGCTGGTGCTCTGTAATCGCAAATGCGAGCACCAGCTTCATAATTGCAAAGGTGACAGTAGAGGGTCTGATGTCGCAATTATGACTTTCCCTTCACAATTGTAAAGGCAGCATGATTTTGGTACTGTTCGCATTTGCGGGGCCTTTTCTCACAATTGGGAGGTTGCATGAGGTTGTCAAGGTAATGTTTAGACTCGCTATTTAGTATTATTATACTATACTTCAGACTTAAAATGATTTTGAGTTTACTATGGTTAACGTTCCGTGTAACTGGATCCGGATCAGTGTTTTGACGATCCCGATGGTTTTGTATCGTGATTTTGGACTTGGGTGTATGCCCATAATTGATTTCGTTCGTAGGTTGAATCGTGTTGATTTGCTGAAATTTGGCAATTTGAAGTTGAAAGGTTTGACCGTAGGTTGACTTTTAGTTATAGAGCTCGAAATTTGATTATTGGACTTGGAATAGGTCCGTTATAGTATTTATAACTTGTATCAAAATTTTGGTGTCGTTTCGTGTTGGTTTGATAGGATTCGGAAGTTTAGTTGTAACTTTAGAAATTCTTGATCTTTACTTTGAAATTCATGCGTTTTAGAGTTTCATTCGTAGTTTTAGATATTATTTTTGTCTTTTGATCGCGCAAGCGAGTTCGTATGATATTTTTAGACTTGTATGGATGTTTGGTTTGGAGCCCCGAGGGCTCGGATGAGTTCCGAACATGTATCGAAATGGTTTGGATTAAAAAATGAACTGCCGGTGTGATGGTGCTCTGTTATCGCAATTGCGAGCACTAGCTTCGCAATTGCGAAGGTGACAGTAGGGGGTCTGATGTCGCAATTGCGACTTCCCCTTCGCAATTGCTTAGGCACTATGATTTTGGTACTGTTCGCATTTGCGGAGCCTTTTCTCGCAATTGCAAGGTTGCATGAGGCTGTCAAGGTTATGTTTAGACTCCCTGTTTAGTATTATTATACTATACTTCGGACTTATATCATTTCCATTTTAAATAATTTATCATAAATTGTTAAAAATGAGCAAATTCTATGTGCATGTTGGCTTGCCTAGCAAGTAAATGTTAGGCGCCATTATGACCCCAAGGTTGGGATTTCGAGTCGTGACAGCAGTAGATTTGCTTGTTGAGCTGAGTTTCGAGAGGCGAGGTAGAGCTCCATTCTTGAACACAGACTTGCCATCTCTTATCTTATGTATTGTTGTTATTGTTTTAGATATCATTGTTATTTAGCTTTCAGATTTGTATTCTGCTATAGAACTCATGACTCAGTATTTACCAGTTTTGGGGGGATTTACCTTTTATTAGCAGTATTTTGTTACATTGAGATTTTAGACTAATGTTATTCCTACAAATTCTGATATTTTGGTTCTTTATTATTATGTCCATTTTGCCTAGCAAGCGTGTTAGGCACCATCATGACGGGTTGAGATTTTGGGTCGTGACAACCCCTCCCCCAATTCCCCTAAAACGGACCTGAATGATGCAATATGAAACGCGGAAACAAGAAAACAAAAGATAGAAGCAAGACGCTCTATGAATTATCAAGACAACAAGTAGGAATTAGTATACTTACCTTCTTGATGAAATCAAAGAGTACCTATATTATACGAACGACCCTCAAGACAACGATTGTCTAGCAAATTGTTCGATCAAACAAGGAACGAGTTCAATTTTGAATTACACCAAAATTGGACAAGTTAAAAGTCACACGAGATTTGGGAGCAAAGTGCTGCTGATTTTCTTTTATAAAAATAATGTAAGGTACTAAAATAATGAAGTCTTTAGGCTTATATAGAATAAGCCTTGTCTTAAATAAACTAGGAAACAAATAACTAACAAAAAGGCCACAATTTGGCTAAGTAAAGAGAATGGTCATGCAGGACCCCCAAGTAAGAGTCAATGTCTTCCTTAGCAACACAATAACACAACATAAACACAAATGTACATCATCAACAAATATTTCGTCCAACACAAGATGTGTGAACGCTTGGCTCTTCTCCAGGGCTAACCAACGCCTTTTCTTGTCTTATCCGACATGCTACCCGCTTTTTCCATCATTGCGCAATCATAGCATGAATGTAGGTTCTTCCAAGACATGAACATAGCTTGATCAGGTTGACCTGCATCATTCTCCTCTTCTTGAGAAGATTTCGTCCTCGAAATCGAACCATCTTCATCTTTCAAAGTAGCATAAGGAGTCAAATCAGAGACATTGAATGTCTTAGAACAGCATAATCAGCAGGCAGGTCTATGACATAAGCATTCTTATTGATCTCCTGTAACACTTGAAATGGACCAACTCCTCAGGGGGCAAACATGTCCACATATTCCTGCAAAACATAATCAACAACACTAGGCAAGAGGTGAAGGTTAGTAAAAACTTCATCATTAGAACTAGTTTAGAACGATCATTACCTCGCAAATACTCATCTGGTTGCATCATCGCACAAATATTACCTGGCAGGGTCGATGTGCTAGCAGGGCTTCGGTTTTGGTCTCCATTGGAGCCTTAGCTCTAGCTGCCTCTTTCAGTTCCCGCATTCGTTTGTAATCATCACTAACCTGTTGCGATGTTAAGGGCTTAAGTACATAACTCTTGCCCTCCAGCTTGGCCGTATAAGTGTTGACCTTTCCATCATGATTTACACATCTATCAAACTGCCAAGGTCTGCCCAATAGTAAATGGTACGCCTGCATAGGCACTACATCGCACAAGATTTCATCTTGATAAGCTCCCACCTTGAACTTAATAAGTGCCTGCTTTACCACCTTTAACTCACCACATTCACTCAACCACTGCAATCGATAAGGATGGGGATGTTTCCTCGTAGGTATACTAAGTTGCGTCACTAATGTGTGGCTTACTAAATTAGTGCAACTTCCGGAATCAATTATCATCGGGCACACCTTTCCTTTCACCCTACATCTAGCATGAAACAAGTTCTCACGCTGCACATCTCCTTCATCCTGTACACTCATAGTGCTCAAGTTCCTATGTACCACTAAGAACATATTCACACCCTCTTCTTCTAACACTTCTTCGCCGCACTCAACCAATTCCGCCCCCTTATCTTCCTCAATCTCCTCTTCACTTTCTTCTTCACACAGAGTACCATCATCAAAAATTAACATGGTCCTCCGTGTTGGACAATCCTTAGCGAAATGTCCATAGCCTTTGCACTTGTGACACTGAAAAGAAGATGCACTAGGAGAATTGAGTTGAGTCTTAGAATTACCTCCGGACCCCTTAGGTTCAACCCCAGATGCCGCGGCTTGGGTTAGCTTCTTAGGCTCTCGGTTTTGGCTTGCTATAGGCTCTCGGGTTTGGCTTGTTGCCCCAGTGTTCGGCGTCTTCCACTTTTTTTTTTGACGTATGATAGTGGAATCGGAACCCCCTCTATATCAAGCTTCCCGACTTTTTTTAATCATCTTTTCGGCTTCAATGGCTGCTAAGAACACATAATGAAGAGCAATGAACACATGTAGCCTCAACTGATTGGAGATAGCATTATCCAACCCACTCTTGAATCGGATGATAGCCTCTTCTTCTTCTTCGTCTTACATGTCAAGTGATAGACGAATCTTCTCAAAGTCATCATAGTATTCTTCAACGGACTTCAACCTTGTTTCAAATCATACAACTTTCGTAACTGCTCTTGCTTGTGCCGTGGGTTTACATACTTACGGGTCATTATTTGCTTCAGTTCCACCCAGGTTACGCGTGCAGGCTGGTTATGTCTAACTCTGGATATTTTCTCAGCCTCCCACCAAGTAGAAGCATAGGACTCGAAAGCAGTAATGGCATATGTAGCCTTCTTCTCCTCAGGCATATCATTAATTTCAAATATTCGCTTAACTTTACGCTTCCATTCTAAAAATCGGTCAGGATCACTAGTTCCTTTGAAAGCAAGGATAATAACCTTGACGCTGTTCAACCCACTATCTTGAACATGGTCTCGGCCCTCTCGGTTTGGTAAGATTGGTTGGGAATCCTCATAATGCTCAGCATATTCATCAAACTCATACTCTATGTTCCTTCGACCAAAACCTCTAAGCCTCCCTCTCGGACCATGATCATAACTACGTCTTCCTATGTAGTCTCGGCCTCCATTCTGTTGCCCTACTCTCGGATTTGTGGCCCCAAATCATCATCTTCAAATTCCTCGAAATCGGGTTGATCATCGGGCTGCTCTCATATCCCCGACAAGTGCTATGTTTCTCCGAGTTAGAATTAATGGTGGCATGACACCGGGGGAATCCTCATGGTCCTGACATTTTGAGCACCTCCATCCCTCAGCTCATTTTGGCGAGCTAACTTCGCGAACTGCTCGGGTCTGACGGTGGATCCACCACTAGTTCCTTCTCCGGCATGCTTCTGATTGCTAGAGGATCTTTCAATGTTCTCCACTCGGATGCTAATTGCCCTTACTTTGGCCAAGATGTCGGCCAAAGTAATGTCAGTCACAACATTTTCTCCTTCCGTAGCTATGTACCTGCAAAAGAAACAAGAGTAGAGAATGTGTTAAGGTTTGTTAAAAATTCTCTCTCTCACTTTTGGAATGACTCACGGGTTCACTCAAATTTTTTGGGTAGGATTTCACACTTGTCTTCAAATGGCGTTCCTCTAACTGACCAAGTTCCTCAGCGACCTTTCAAGTTCACAAGTTCAATAGTTTTCTTCGGGGTGAGTGAGTTATGTGACTCGATAGGCGGACAGCTTTTTAAGTGAGCACAAGAAGCCAAGAATTATCTTCGAAAGTGGAAATTCTGAGTTTTAGCGAGGTCCTACTAGCTCAAAGATTAGTAATTACTTAAGTAGGAAATTATCTTAAGAATTACTAATTAGAATTAGTGTAATAAATAAAGAATTTCGAATTAGTGGAAGGAGGGGGTTTTAGAAGCTTTCCCACTTTAGTTTGGAGAAGACCAATCCCTCTCCCTAACCCTTAGGAATTCGCCCCCCCCTTTCCTTTTCCAACACAAATTAGCCCCTCCTCTCCTTGTCTAAATAGAATTTCAACTCCTTGAAACTTCTCCCTTTTGGATTGGGAGTTGTTTCCTTCTTGGACTAGAATTAGAGTTTTCTATTCTCCTCCTCAAATTTGGCCTCCCTAATACTTCTTAGGCCTCTCCCACGTTTTTCAACCAAAATCTTCAAGAACAACAAATTAAAGTTCAAGAATTCAAGGCAATCTCGTTAGGAACGTTTGAGGATTCAAGAACCTCTTCAAGAACAACGTAAGACTCTTCAAGAACTTCAACAACACAATTTTTGGTTTTTCTTTCTTTTTTTTTATTCACGTTTTTTTTTTCTTTTTTTTTTTTTTTGAAAAACGAAATTTAAGAATTAGAACCTAAAACTAAGGCACGAAGAACAGGATTGGGATTGTAGAAACAAACCCGTTCCAAGCTCTGATACCAACTTATGCAATATTAAACGCGGAAATAAGAAAACAAAAAGATAGAAGCAAGACGCTCAATGAACTATCAAGACAACAAGTAGGAACTAGTCTACTTACCTTCTTGATGAAGTCACGGAGTACCTATACTATACGAACAACCCTCAAGACAACAATGGTCTTGCAAACTGTTCGATCAAACAAAGGAACAAGTTCAATTTTGAATCACACCAAAATTGGACAAGTTAATTCACACGATTTTTGGAGCAATGTGCTGCCGGTTTTTGATTGATAATAATGTCAAAAGGTATCAAAATAATGAAGTGTTTAGGCTTATATAGAATGAGCCTTTACCTAAATCAACTAGGAAAAGAATAACTAGTTAACCTAAATCAACTAGGAAAAGAATAACTAGTTAACCTAAATCAACTAGGAAAT
Organism: Nicotiana obtusifolia; assembly: GCA_002018475.1. NCBI lineage: Eukaryota > Viridiplantae > Streptophyta > Magnoliopsida > Solanales > Solanaceae > Nicotiana > Nicotiana obtusifolia. Next base: position 58,235 of record MCJB01031099.1, read on the forward strand.
AACTAATTAACAAAAAGGCCACAATTTGGCTAATTTAAAGAATAGTCACGCAAGACCAAACAAATAAGAATTAATGTCTTCAATAACTACATAATAATACAACATAAACACAAATATACATCTTCAACATAAGATTCGTCCATAGCAAGATTTATGGACGCTTGGATCTTCTCCAAGGCTAACCAACGCCTTTTCTTGTCTTGTTCATAGATGGTATTGACAACACTTGATCAAATTTATTTGCATCAATTGAGGAGTTAAAGGAGAAGTTACAAGAGTTGCTTGATAAGGGATTCATTCGGCCTAGTGTTTCGTCGTGGTGTGCTCTAGTCTTGTTTGTGAAGAAGAAGGATGGTTCTATATGCATATGTATTGATTTTCATCAGTTGAATAAGGTTACAGTGAAGAACATGTATCGATTTCGCGCATAGATGACCTATTTGATCAGCTACAAGGCGCCAGGGTGTTCTCCAAGATTAATTTGCGATCGGGTTATCATCAGCTGAAGATTTGTGATACGCTCAACTTACACTTTAATAAATAGTGTAAAGAGGTCGATGTCAAATATAATAACCCAACAAGGTTGGGGTCGAATCCCATAGGGAATAGGTGTGAAGAGTTTACTTGATTAGTGTGTTACTCCACTACAGTCGTAATTCTATCCAGTTAACCGGAACAAGAATATGAATTGAGTTTGGTTTTAAATAAAGTCTAATTGCAATGTTGAGAATGTAAATAATTTGATTAAAGAAACCAAGGTTGTGTCCCATTAATGAAGTGTAATGCTATCGATGTCAATATGATATATTTCTAACGGAAGATTCTTTTTGATATGCAAATGATGTCTAAGTGACTACCCAATATTTTCCAATGGTTAGGTAGTATTTCCTCTTTATGATTTTTCCAAAATATAAAAGAGTTGTGATTAAGAACAATCAATTTATGCCAAATAAAACCCACTTATTCGTAAGCGATTTTATTAAACAAGGTTTCAAGCCTTGAGTCTTTGATATTTACTTCTACCAAATTCTACCCCACTTTCCCAAGCAAAGATAGAATTTAACCACCAACAATAATTGAAGAATGAGAAGTAAATAAATATCAACCAACCGTTAAATATATATTCAATGTTAAACACCCAATAACATCACAACCATTTAGGGTCCACAACCTTAGTATTTAAAATTAGCTACTCATACTAAAATCTGAAAACAAGAGAATATTAATTGTCATAAAGCTGACAAAGTGAAAGATTCTTGACCCAAAAGCTTCCAAAAGATAGGAATATTCAAGCCTTGTATTTTAGCTTCAAAGTCTGACAAGATAGCCCCCACAAAACCCAAATAGACCTATTTATAGAGGCCCAAAAATCGAGACAAAATTCGGACTAATTCATGGTTTGCGGTTCGCATATTACAAATGCGAACGCATCTTGCATCGCATTTTGTTCCTTCAGTAGACTTCATGCTTGGTTTGCGGTTGCTTTTGCGGCTCGCAAACACGTTATGCGATCGCAGAAGCGACCGCATTTTTGACATTGAACTCCGCCCAGGATTCTGTTTTGGTCTGCGATCTCTGTTTGCATCTGCGGCTCGCAGACAAGTTATGCGATCGCAGATGAGACCGCATTCTTGACGTTCAACTTTACCCAGAAGTCTGTCTTGATGTGCGATCTTGGTGTGAAATACGCGGCTCGCATGTGGTATTTGCGATAGCATATCCACCTCTGCGATGCTTTTCTGCTCTTTTCTTGTCTTTTTGTGGCTTTTTGAACTCTTTTCCATGCTCTTAGGTCCTTACACCTCATACACTGCAAAAAATACTAAAATTACATAAGTACATAGGGAAATTGCATTTAAAACAAGTTAAAATCTAAGCAATTAGTATCAAAATGTGCCGAAATTCTCCGGCACATCAATTTGCGAGCCGGATATTCTGAAGGCTTCCTTTAGGACTCGGTATGGTTAGTACGAGTTTCCATGTGATTTCATTTGGGCTGACCAACACCCCAACATCATTTATGCCCTTGATGAACAGTGTATTCCATCCTTGTCTTTATTTAATCGTCGTTGTGTTTATTGACGACATGTTGGTGTACTCCCGCAGTCGGGAAGATCATGATCAACATTTCAGGATTGTGCTCCAGACCTTGAGAGAGAAGAAGTTATATGCAATGTTCTCAAACTGTGAATTCTTGGTTGGTTTAGTGGCGTTCTTGGGTTATGTGGTGTCGAGTAAGGGGATCAAGGTAGATCCGAAGAAGATTGAGGCAGTGGAGATTTGGCCCAGACCGTCTTCAGCTATTGAGATCCTGAGTTTCCTTGGTTTGGCCGGTTATTATTGTCATTTCGTAAAGGGCTTCTCATCTATTGCTACACCTATGACTAGATTGACCCAGAAGGGTGCTCCTTTCAGATGGACCGGAGAGTGTGAAGTGAGCTTTCGAAAGCTCAAGACTGCTTTGACTACAACCCTAGTGTTGGTGTTGCCTACGGACTCAAGGTCTTGTACTATGTATTGTGATGCGTCACGTGTTTGCCTTTGTGCAGTGTTGATGCAGGATGGTAGGGTGATTGGCTACGCGTATCGACAGCTGAAGACTCATGAGAAGAATTACACAGTCCATGATTTGGAGTTGGCAGCCATTGTTCATGCATTAAAGATATGGCGGCATTATCTATACAGTGTTCCTAGTGAGGTCTTTACCGACCATCAAAGTCTACAACATCTGTTCAACAAGAAAGATCTTAACTTGTGGCAATGGAGGTGGTTATAGTTAATTAAGGGCTATGATATTGCCATTCTATATCATCTTGGGAATGCCAACATGGTGGCTGATGTCTTGAGTCGAAAGACAGAGAGTTTGGGTAGTTTAGCATATCTACCTGTAGCAGAAAGGCCATTAGCATTGGAGGTTCAGGCCATAGCCAACCAGTTTGTTAGATTGGATATTTCATAGCCCAGTCGAGTTCTTGCCTGTATAGTTTCCCAGTCTTCTCTACATGATCGTATCAGAGAGCGTTAGTATGACGACCCCCATCTACTTGTCCTTAAGGACACGGTTCAGTGTGGCGATGCCAAGGAGGTTACTATTGGGGATGACAGTTTCTTACGAATGCAGGGCCGTTTATGTATGCCCAATGTGATTGTTTTGCGTGAGTTGATTCTTCAGGAGGCCCACAATTCGCGGTAGTCCATTCATCCGGGTGCCTCTATGATGTATGAGGACTTAAGGTAGCACTATTGGTGGAGAAGGATGAAGAAGGATATAGTGGAGTATCTAGCTCTGTGCCTAAATTGCCAGTATGTGAAGTATGAGCATTAGCGACCAGGTGGTTTGCTTCAGCGGCTTGAGATTCTTGAGTGGAAATGCGAGAGTGTCACCATGGATTTCGTTGATGGACTCCCACTGACTCTGAGGATGTTTGATGCAGTACAGGTAACTGTGGACCGGTTGGCCAAGTCAGCTCATTTTATTCCGGTAGTGACTACCTATTTTTCAGAGCAGCTGGCTCAGGTTTATATCTGTGAGATTGTCCAACTTCATGCCTTAACGGTATATATCCTCTCTGACCGGGGTACGCAGTTTACCTCGCATTTGTGGAGGGCTGTACAGTGAGAGCCCTAGGCACACGGGTTGAATTGAGTAAAGCAGTTCATCCTTAGATGGATGGACAGTCCGAGCGCACTATTCAGATTTTGGAGGATATGCTTCGCGCCTGTGTTGTGGATTTCGGAGGCGCTTGGGATCAGCTCTTGCCACTTGTGGAGTTTGCCTACAACAATAGCTACCAATCAGGTATCCAGATGGCTCTGTATGAGGCTCTATATAGAAGATGGTGTCATTCTCCAGTTGGGTGGTTTGAGTCGGGAGAGGCTGAGTTATTAGGTACGGATCTAGTTTGAGATGCTTTGGAGAAGGTCAAGATGATCTAGGATCGGCTTTATATAGCTTAATCGAGATCAGAAGGTTTGCGATGTTTCATTAATAGTTTGAGAGCGAGTCTTGCTCCGGGTTTTACCCAAGAAGGATGTGATGAGGTTCAGGAAGAAGGGCGAGTGGAGCCCTAGGTATATCGGACATTTTGAGATCCTTGAGAGGATTGGAGAGGTGGCCTACAAGCTTGCCTTGCCACCTAGTTTATCTATGGTTCCGATGTTCCAGGTCTCTATGCTCCAGAAGTATTATGGTGATATGTCCGTCTCATGTTCTAGACTTCAGCATAGTCCAGTTAGACGAGGAGTTGACATACATTGAGGAGCCCGTGTCTATCTTTGACCAACAGGTCCGGATGTTGAGATCAAAGGATATTTCTTCACTGAGGGATCAGTGAAGGGTTCATCTGGTCGAGGAGGTGACCCGAGAGACCGAGCACAACATGCGGACTCGCTATCCTTATTTATTCACAACTTCAGGCATATCCTTATGCATGTTTGAGGACAAATATTTGTTTTAAGAGGGGGAGAATGTAACGACCCGATCAGTAGTTTTGTGTAATTGTGCCCGGTTACCCCTTTTATTGCTTCACACTTGTGTGTTTATGCCTTTATGACTTGCGGGGTTGATTAGTTTCATTCCAGGAAGCTGTGGATTTGATTTGGACCCTTGATTCTTGACATAGAAGTTCAAATTTGAAAATGTTGACTAAACACTGACATTTGTGAAAACGACCCAGAACTATGTTTTTATGACTCTGATAGCTTCGTATCGCAATTTCAGGCTTAGGCGTATGCCCATAATTGATTTTGGAAGTCTGTAGGTTGATTTATGTTGATTTGCCGAAAATTGACAATTTTAAGCTAAAACATTTGACTGTAGGTTGACTTTCAACTATCCTGCTCGGAATTTGATTTTGGGACTTGGAATAAGTTTTTTATGGCATTTAGAACTTGTATGCAAAATTTGGTGTCGTTTGGATTTAATTTGATAAGTTTTCAATGCTTAGTCGTAACTCTAGAAGTTCTTGAAAATTTCTTTAAAATTCATGCGTTTTAGAACTCAATTTGTAGTTTTAGATGTTATTTATGTGTTTTGAACGCGCAAACGAGTTCATATGATGTTTTTAAACTTGTGTGGATGTTTGGTTTGGAGCCCGAGGGCTCGGAAGAGTTTCGGATGCTTAGCGGAGTGTTGTTGAAATCAAAGTTGCTGGTTTTTTTTCTGCACAGGCCTCACATCTCGCATTTGCGAGGTTTGAGTTTGCGAAGGTAGGCCAAGTCCACTTTGTTCGCATTTGCGAAGTGCACTTGGGGAGAGCTTGTTCTCATTTGCGATCTACATGGACGCATACGCGAAGGTCCAAGGTTCGCAATTGTGAACTATTCATCGCCATTGCGATGACAGTAGAGATGGAAGGGTCTTTGCTTTTGCGAGTGATTCTTTGCATTCGCGGGGTTCACAAATGCGAACCCCCTGGTTGGAAATGCAACATTTGCGACTGGACAAATAACTGTGGGACGGAATTTTTGAGTTCATTCCCTCATTTTTGAACCATATTCTCGGTAAGAGGCGATTTGGAGAGGCGATTTTCACCTACAAACCTTTAGTAAGTAATTCTAATCTATTTCTGATGATATTCCATCAACAAATCTTATATTTTAACATCAAAATCATGTGAATCAAAATAGAAATTAATGAAATGTTGTCAAGTTTTTAAAAAATAAAAAATTGAGTTTTGAGAGTCGATCTGGACTCGGATTTTGAAACTAATCACATATTTGAACTAGTGGGGTCGTGGGTAGACGGAATCTACCCATTTTAAGGGAAAAACTATTTCTGAGTGTTGAATTGGCCTATTTGAGGTAAGTGTTTAGCCTAACTTCGCGTAGGGGAACTAGCCCTTAGGATTGGTATTGTTTGATCCATTTGTGCTAAGTGAAATCCGTGTACATGATGACGTCCAAATCCACTACTAAAAAGTAAATGGACATGGTCACATGCAATATAATTTACCTAACTATGAGTTGGGGTCAAATCCCACAAAGAACAGTATGTAGTTGATTAGGGCTATAAGAGAATTATTACTTATTATACTAAGCCAAACACTTAATAGGATTTTGAGAAAATATTTATGTCTAAATGCGAAAATGCAGGATAACCTAGAAAGCAAATAAAATGATCAATGGCTACAAGCATGGATAGATGGGGAATCACACTCAAGTAACGATCCAATGTGTTTCACGATTTTACACATATGAGTGAGTTTTTGTTAATTAGCCTCGAGTAATATTCTATGTTAGATTCTTCCGAAGACTTACAAGACTTCCTAATTGAATTATCCCTAAAAAAATTAAGAGATTAAGCATACCCGACTATGGCTACAAGTAGTTCAATCTTATCCCTAGATATAATCTATAAAGTGAGGGTTAACGGCTCAAGTTCTTGTTAGTTAATCTTTCCCAACCCCAAAATGTCTTTCCTCAAATTCATTCGAAGTTAATGGGTGAGTCCTACGGTTTGCTAATCCCTTTAATAACATTAAAGAACAAGAATAATTAAAGAAACAATAACTCAGTTCATAATAAATAAAAATCGTTCAATACATAAGCACAACAAGATATTTAATCAACACTTTAAATAGGAATATTCTCATAAACAAGATTCAAGTGTTGGAAAAAATACTACATGCTTGGATATAGAATAAAAAAGCAAAGAAATGAAGAAATGAAGAAATGAACATAAATGGGTAAGAAATTCTCAACCAAAAGCTTGAAATCTTCAAGACTCAAGTGTGTGTGCAAGAACCCTAGCTCCAAAACTTGTGTTCTCTAGTCAAGAGACTGAAAAATAAGCCAAAGATGGCAAGAGATTTGTCAAAGATCTTTTAGAATTGAGATAGGTCGTATATTAAATGTATTGACGATCAAAATATGAAATTCCATTTATGCCCAGAATCTGCCCAGAAAATGTGCTATGCGATCGCATACACTGAGCAGCGATCGCGGTGAACAACTTCTGCAAAGCTACGTGATCAGCTAGCAACAGACACATTCGCGTTGTATAGCTGACCAACCGCTGACCAAGCCTTCTTCTTCGCGTTCGCACAGCTTTAACCGCGTTCACATACATTCATTCTCCTGGACTTCTACGATCGCACATAGCAATAACTGGCAGCAGTCCATTTTTTCTAATTTAACACATTTTGACTTGATTTCTTCCATATCTTGTCCAAATCATATGATACCTGAAATTTGCCAATAAACTCAATAAATGCCTTAGTTTCTCAACAAAATCATGCAAATGTCTAAGTAAAAAGAAGAGGTAAGTTGGTAAAATACCAACTCATCAAACCTCAAAACATAAACTATTGGTTATCCTCAAGCAATTCAACAACTAAGAACATCCTTTAATAAAATCATCACATAAAATTTCAAGTCAAAAAAGGTTCAAATTGAACACAATCTAGTGATTTCGGTTGGTACGAACAATTAATCCAAAGCATATGAATTGACAACAACTTCTCACAAATTTCATTTCAATTCAAATGCTCAAATACCATATTAATTAAAGTAGCAACCTAGTAATGACACTAAAGCTTCAAAAATTTGCCTCATTATCACAAACAATTTTCCTTGCCCGATTGGAGATTGGATTAAGTTCACACCCAAAATTTGATGTGCCCTCGCACATAAGAGAGAATCCCAACTCATAAATTGCAATTTAAACAAAAATGGGATATCAAATGGAAAGAATTAACTCTCGCTCTCTCACAAAACTATTCAAATGCACATAAGTAGTGCCACAGGCTTGCCCTTCATGTATTTCTCCACTAATATAGACACAAGGTTCAAAATCAAGTAGGACTTAAAGGATTGTAATATAGATTTTTGGTTAAGGTAGGGGCACAATCTTGATAAGAGTGACTGAAAACCTCCCTAAGCACTACAATTTGCAATAATTAAGCACACTTCCTTCAAAAACTTTTCCATCCTTTCTTCATTTTTCATTCCACGCCTAATCTTCCTTTATTCGCAGCTCCTTACTTTTCCTTCCTTTTTCTTCTTTCTTACTCTTTTTGTTTAAATCAAGGAAGTTTCCACTATTTTTTTTATTACCTTTTAACTTTTAAGCAACTTCCACATCACAATTTTTCCAATCTGCACCCCAAACTTAGGCTTTTAGCCTTGTTTACACTTTCAATGTACTTAGGGAGGTACGATGCCGAAAAATAGATCAGTAAAGAACGAAGGGTTAAGGCTTGTAACATGGTTGCCAAATAAAATGTTTAAAGGCTCAAAGGGGTTGACTAGGGAAAATATGCAAAGGTAGAAAATTTATGGCACAATAACGGTCCAAGGAAGGGCTATAATTATTTTTTCAAACCAAGTTAGACTAAGATTACGCCTTGAAGAACATTTCGGGCAAGTTCTATACTGCAAATAATGCAAGAGAACTCATAACAAATATCACCACACATGGCACATGCAAAGTCGAGTTACATATAAATCCGAAATCCAATTAAAACCAGTGAACCCAAAGAAAATCACATATAGCCTAAAAGACTATTTAATGAATCAAAGAGCAAAAAACAGAAACTAAAAGTCACAAAAGGCTTGTCACTTCAATAATTTTTCATTTGAAAGATCAGGACTTCATATGCCAAAGTTTAAATCATGTTGGAACTAAACAAGCCACATGTTGGTTTATGGACAAAACTATCACACCCAATAACCAATTTATTCACTACTAACTACTAAACTAACTAAAACAAAAGTTACCTAAAAAGTGAAAAACTAGATAAGACTAATTCCCGAAGAAAGTTGTCACGCCATGCATCATATAAAAAAGTTACCCGGTTCGATGAAAATTATTTCCTCTGAAAAGAACAGAGACGTAAATAAAAACCAAGGAGTTTAATTAATACTACGACAACTAAATAAAGTAACAAAATAAAAAAATTAAAAACTAATACTAACATGCTAGAATTAAACTACAAAATATCACTAATAAACAATAAATGTTAACCAATCTACACAAGTTTGCGAAAAATAGTCATGCTCCAATACATCATCACATATAAATGAGCCACCCCCAACCTAAAGTGTTGCACTATCCTCAATGCAACAAAACAAAACAAGATAAAATGAAAGAGGTGCTCCCTAAAACTGCATCACTCGGAGCTGGAGGTGGTGGGAAATTTGAGCTCCAAATCCTCATGATCATCGTCCTCGTATTTGTGTGAGCCACATAATGAACTCAGCTTGTGTATCATTTTGGACATGAATTTTCTTTTCTTTTTCTCATGCTTCTTGAACTTTAGTTGTTGCCTCTCAATCTTTCCTTGTCTTCGGCTCCTGTATTCCAACATATTTTGATTGCTTTTTGTTCTTGAACTACATCATCCAGAGATGGCTTCTTACCAGCCCCAGTAGAAGTGCCCTCACCAGATAGACCGGACAGAAGCCCAGCTACAAGTTGGCGAATGCGTGCATTGACGCTAGTTATTAGAATGGAGAGGTGGTGCATAGTGGGAGGCCCATAAGGAAGTGTCAATTGCTGAAGCTGTGGAAGAACCACTGGGCCCAATAGTAGTCTCAGTAAACTACCCAAATAAAGGAGATGATTCACCAATCCTCCTCTTCTTCTTTCCGCCAGTTGGCCCTTTTGCTATGCAATGGATAAGTTGCCTTGTCAGAGTCCTTCCCAAAATCATTCGGGTCCTTTAGTACCCCAGCATCATAGCGCAACTGACTGATCAATAAGGGAAATAATAGATCTTTAGACCTCCCATTACATGCTTCCTCAATTTCATCCACCATGTGCTGGCCCATGTTCACTGGCAAGTCATCCATAGCAGCAGCAATCGTCAATGCCTTCTTAGACGTCACCTCACACTCATGTTTAGACGGCAGGACTCTGGCACCAATAATGGACAGCCAAGTCTTGTCTTGAGCTGTGAATTCAGAAGAATCAACCGCTTTGCGCAATCTTTCCCAAGTCGGGGTCACCCTGTCATGAAGCTTCTCCACCAACCATTGGCTTCCTCTCTCCCTTGCTCTGGCTCTGTATACCTCACTGTAAGCATTTGGAAGATTACAGTGTGCATTTAGTACCTTCGGACCAAAGTTGACCCGCTTTCCCCTAACAAAGGTAAATACTTCCCCTTGGAAGTCGGTCTTCAGGGCATTAACATTGAACTCTGGTACTACTGTGTAGTTGGCTTTTATTGGTTCGGAGTGAAGCAAATCTTTCCACTGCCAGTCAATTTTTGGAAAATATCCAACCTCAAGTTTGTCCAAATGGATTACTCTTTCTTTGATGATGCTCTTTGATATGAGTTTGTCATAGTTTCTTTCACATTTAGCAGCTATGAATATGGCTGGATCAAAATATTCCTCTTCCACAGCTTGGGGAATAGGATCTTGTACAATATCATCATTTCCCGAGGCCATTTTATGCTCAGAGTACCAACAAAAGTAGACCACATGTTAAATGCTTGTAAGGGTACTAAATACAATGTATTATGTTGTATTTAGGCTAAAGAAATGGATAAAAAAACATCAGGATAAAATTCTGCAAAGCAACTATTTTGCTGTCTAGAGCCTAGAGCAATGTGATCAAAGAAAAAAACTGAGGAGATCGCAAACTTTTTGTTTTCTTCAGAGTTTAAGCATTTCGATCGCGGAAAAGTCAACGCGATCGCGGAGGGAAATTTTAGTTTTGACCTACGTGATCACATAATTGGCATCACAATCGTGAAGGTCTTCTTCCTTGCGTAGTTAAATTTCTTTCATGCTTTTCAAAAAGCACATGGAGGGCATATCATTTTCTTAGCAATTTCATAGCAGTAAACCCATGGATCTTGCCCAGAAATTTCACATAGAACAACCCTCAACCTCTCAACCAACCTCACCCAGAAAACAATATTGCCCAAAAATTTCAAAAGTTTCTGCCATTTTATCATTTCACACTAAGCAGAGGAGTGGAAGAAACAAAAGAATCCAAGAGATTAGAGAGAAATCCACATACCTCCAGAGTGATGGGTGAAACTCTTGCAATGGAATTGAAGAATGGAGAGTTAGAGATGATTTCAGGGGTTAGAGGAGTAGGACGAGCCATTCCGAATTTTTTATTTAATTTTTTTTTTTTTTTTTTTTTTGCAGAAGTTGTTTTGTTCTTGAATTCAAGTGTTTTAATTGGATAGGAACTTACCTGATGAAACGCGATCGCATAAAGGTACAACTTTCGCGCAGAAAAAAATTTCTCTCACACATGCGACCGCATTTAGTCTTCCACGATCACATAAGCTAAAAGAAATAATTGGTCTACACGAACGCGTTGCTTTTCACGCGATCGCAGTTCTCTGCAGTTTTCTACAGTTTTCTGCATTTTTTCTCAGCCACTGGTTTTTGGCTGTCCGGGCACTCTGGCCTGCTCAAATCAACTCCAAAAATTCTAAAACTTGGCAGTTTAGTCAAAAATGATACACTAAGCTATTCTATAAAAAGAAAATCTTAAAAATGACTAACAATTTTGCAAAACGATGGGAGTGTGCTTGGCCAATGTGTGATTGCATTTTCAGTTGCATAGCCGTTATGCGATATGCAGAATTGCATTCAACCACATTCTTGACCGACCATAAATACAAACTTCTGACTCATTCCGCAACCAGTATGCGGTCCGCATAACAACTATGTGGTCTCATTCATTTGCCGTAGAAAAGCAAGTTTAGCCACTTTTTCGTCACTTTCCCTACATTCTAAGACACACACATCAAAATGTTCAACAGAAACAACTAACCGACAAAAATAAAATTCTAATAACAACATTTGAAAACGATGTGTTTCCTCCCACCAAGTGCCGCATTTAACGTCGTGGCATGATGCGAATCAATTTTACCACTTTTCTCTCCACTTGGAAGATATGAACTGGGGCCCTAACTTGGAACCACGCTTGTGACTACGAGCAGTGGGGGGTGGTAAGTAGATGATCAAGCCAAATGTCATTTTCTTCATTTTTCATTCTTGGCCTTCATGTGAGGAATGTCATTTTGCCTTCTTGTACCTTCAAATTGTGAGAAGTATGGCCCTTCCCACTCCTCTTCGCAATCCCTCATTGACTCGTGTAGTGTAACTCCCATATCACCACACAATTCCAATATTGAGAAATGCTTGGAATGTGACATCAAGCTTCCAAATTGTAAATTTTTCCAAATTTTGACATCCTCTTGCTCCCAAACCAGAGTCAAATTCAACCATCTTTCCAGTTACACTGGTAGACTCTAATTCTATATTTCTTTCGGATCACCAACAAGCATGGAGTCGGTTAGCAGATGTTCAATTCTTTATTCCTCGAAATAAAGCACGCTTTCTTCCTTGAAGTTGGACTCTTCATGACCTTTTTCCACACTCTCGAGTTGGTGGGCATAATGAGCCTCAACCAATATTTTCATTTGATCTTCCAAGGTGCGGATATTCTCACCATTTTGAGTTAGTGTTTGGTTCAAGTCATCGAGTGCCAAGTTGTGCTTCTCCTCATATTCAAGAGTGGCCTGCAACGTGAGCATCATCCTCTCATTTTGAGCATTTGAGAGTTGTACTTGGTTTTGATCAAGTGCCAAAGAAGGATTTTCGGCTTCAACCTCTAAGGAATGTTCTTGGCTATCATTCACTTCTGACGCTTCTTGGACCTCTAAAGCTTCAAGCATTTCTCCCATTTGTGAGTTCAACCTTTCAAGCACCAAATCTCTTTGGAGACTATTTTTCAAAAGCTCCTCCAAGGCATTTTGCTCTTTGTTTCCTCCATCAAGTAGACATTCCATCATCAGCTTGAACTCTCCATTTTGTCCATGCTCACTTTTTATCACTTCCCTATCCCTATAATTCTCATCACAAAAAGTAGAATCATCATAGCGGGGGTTTGGGGAAGGGAAGGACAAATAAGCATAATAATCCCAATGGCCATTTTTACCACCACGCTTACCACATATACTCCACTCATGGGTTTGAGATAGCGCGCACAATCCACCCCCGAGAGAATTTAAACAATTTTGTCACAAGTGTGGTCCTCCACAATAAGGATAAGGGACATCAAAGTATGAACAACTACCATCCGACCAATTATCATCAAGTGATGTCATTTTTCAAAAATAAGAAAACAAACAAGAAAAATAAACAAATATAAGAATTAATTACAATAATATTCACAAGTTTAGACGAAAGCACATACGCTTACTTCTCAAACAACCTAAATACGCCAAATTTTTGCCCGGCAACGGTGCCGATTTTGATATCGTCCCGATCTACTACTAAAAAGTAAATGTACACGGTCAAATGAAATATAAATTATCCAACTATGAGTCGAGGTAAAATCCCACAGAGAACAATATGTAGGCGATTAGGCGCGTAAGATAATTATTACTTATTATGCTAAGCCAAACACTTAAAAGGGTTTTGAGAAAATATTTATGTCTATATTCGAAAATTTAAATTAACCTAGAAACCAAATAAAATGATCAATGGCTTCAAGCGTGGATACATGGGAAATTACACTCAAGTAGCGGTCCAATGTATTTCACGATCTTACAAATGTGAGAGAGTTTATGTTAATTAGCCTCGGGTAATAAATCTATATTAGCTTCTTTTGAAGACTAACAAGACTTCCTTATTGAATTATTCCTAAAATAATTAAGAGAGTAAGCACATCTGAATATGTCTACAAGTAGTTCAATCCTATCCCTAGGTAGAATCTATAAAGTGAAGGTTAACGCCTCAAGTTCTTGTTAGTTAATCTTTCCCAAACCCCAAATTATCTTTCCCAATGTTAATTCGAAGTTAATGGGTGAGTCATGTGGTTAGCTAATCCCTTTGGAAACATTAAAGAACAAGAATTTTAAAGAAACAATAACTCGCTTCATAATAAATAAAAAAAATTCAATAGAAAGCACAAGATATTTAATCCACATTTTCAATAGGAATATTCCCATAAGCAATATTTAAGTGTCGGAAAAACCTACACACTTAAATATACATTACAAAGCAAAGAAATGAAGAAACTAACATAAATGGGTAATAAATTCTTGTCGCGTCCCGACCCGGGGAGCACAACCGGCGCTCAATCGAGATACCCCGATTAAGCAAGTCTGCTAGATTCCTTGTACCCAACCTTACCCATTAACATTATAAGAACAAGTACAAGTGATAGACATGAGAAGAGTCAAGTGTTCCACAATCTTTTCCATTACTAAAGGATATTCATTTATGATTTCAAAAATATTACATGTGTATAGATATGATGAAAAACATGTTTGCCCAAATGCCAACACTCAATTGTTTAATTCCCAACATCAAACACTACCCACAACCTGTCTACAGAGCCTCTAATTACAAAAAAGAGTAGTATGGAAGTGCCGGCGACAAGGCCCTGGTTATACCTCAAAACATAAAGTACAACACCAAATGACATGAAGCCCGGAACATAGTAGGGCTCACCAAAATCTGCTGAATAGAGAGTAACTGCTAACGAGGATCAAAACTGTATGCTGACAAACCACCTTCATCGATCGAAGATGCAACACCCCCGGCAAAAGGGACATTAGTACATATGGGATAGTACTCGTATGTAAAGCTAAATGTCCTCTTTCGAAATAGAACGCCAATAACAGAAAGGGGAAACACCATGGAGCAACAAGTAACAATCAATGATATCCAAATGCCAAGTTAAAACATAACAATTTTCAGATTACGAAAAATATTATATATTTTTGGTTGGGAGATCATTAGCACCGATATACCACCGTATTTTTAGCATGGAGTCTGATCACGCCCGATCGGCTAGGCAATCTCCCCACGAACAATGTGGTTTGACATGTGATGTGAAAAAAAAGGTGTTACCAAGAGTAGTAGCACCATGTGCGCAATATGGCGTCCGATCTCCACCCGATAGGCTAGGCCTCCTTCCCACATATGTCTTGTGGGTTGACTTTCCAATTCACAGATAATATCAATCTCATCCCAATTAAGGAGAATAATCATAATCACATCAATATTTTAATCTCATCCCAAATTAGGGGAATAATCCCAATCCACTCCTACACGGCACGTGTAGTTTAGGGTGTTGGCCTTTTGGACCACCCTTCCTCGGGTTTTTTGGTTTGCACACAAGGGAAAAAAAAGAACATATCTATTTTATATCCACCTCATTACCTTTCACACTACATATAGCCTAGTTAGTAACTCCAACCGTTCCCAACATCATTTTACTTCATTGGCTCTCTTGGCTATACTTATGATTCTTCATCCCAAGGCACAGTGGCCGTATCTTATATTCCTCACTTTCATTTCTTTACTTACAAGGATTAGCATTACAAATATCAACAAATAGAATATTCCAGAAATCACAACTTTAGGTTCATTAGTAATGAAAACTTTAAGCACAGTGGATTTCTTTTCAAGAAATAGAGTAGAATGGTTGGAAATCGAAACACAAGGGTAAATCATAATCAAGTAACACCTCATTTATTATTAAAAAACTTTTCCCCAAAAGGACATTACACCATTTCAACTCATGAATATATAAGAGCTCAAGACACATTAGAAATACTTAGAAAGCATAGCATTAGTTAAAACAACCACATTTGGGCATGACTCGGGTACATAATCTTTTAGGCAATTCTATTTTCGAAGTCAATTTGGAACTGTTGAAGCAAGGCTCATTTCATAATCTTTCTCACATCATTTCATTTCCTCGGCACTGTTGGCCACAAGTATAACTTCCATTATTGGCACAGTGGCCACACTTCATATCTCCAACCCACTTCTTTCACTTTCAAGTATCCTTATAGATTATCAACAACAAGGCATTTCAAGTCAAGACTACAGGTAGACATATAAGCAATGGGAATTTTAGACGCATGGTGTATTCTTTCCATGTTAAGCATCATCGACTTTCGTTTGAAATACGACTCAAAGCCATAACATTTTAATACACATATCATTGTTGAACGCATTCCCGAAGGATAACATAATGTGATTGGAAAATTCATAACACATTTTGAATACATAATTCTAAACAGTTTGCTTACTCGGGACAATCGAATTTATTGGGAACAACTCGAATCATTGGAATACGGAACTTGTCAATCATACTTGAAACTTACGGGAACATCATGGAATTCAATTCTAAGAGAGTGATTTAGCCAATTGGTGTTCCGCCAAAAAAGTATATATTTTAATAGTATTGCCTCCCATTATGGCAGTTTTAATAATCTTTTGAGTACTAATTATATTACTTTATGCATAATATTATATTTAAATTGTATAGGAATAAAACAGGGTGAAAATAAAAAATATGGAGCAAAATTAAATAAAATGCGGAAGACAAAAAATAAGGAAAAAGAAGAGAATATAGAGTGGGAGCTTAATGATGGAGTAATGATTACATGATTTATTTCATGGTTAATGATGATATAAACAAAGAGATAAAACAAAAGGAAAAGAAGAGAGAAAGAGGTTTTTCTTCTCTTCTCTTCTTTAATCTCATAGTTTATTAGTTCTAGTGTTTTGGGTGCCCATGAATGTTGTAGTTTGAAGCTTGAATTGTTCTTATTGTTTTCTCATATTGAGTTATTTATTCAATCTTGCGCTTAATTATTTGATTGCTTGATCACCAATTGAATACTATCTGTGAATCTAGGATTGAACTCGGGAGAGGGAATTCTAGATTGCATATAAGATTGAATAGAGCAAAATCTTTAATTTGAGCATCGGCAACGGATTTGCAGTTAGGATATGAATTTACCTAATCGCTATGCTTGGTTATTATACAGAAATTATTAATGCATTCTTGTTAATCCTAATTTCATAGGAATATAGGCGTTAGGTTAGCTTGAATAGGTAAGTAGCACTTCGGGAGAAGGCTATGAGCAATATTAATCTTATCAATAAATAAACTAAATAAATTGATTAGACCATTTAAGTGGAAGACTAAACGAGATTGTTAGCTAACCCATAGCTCTAGAGTATCGACTCTCATTGAATTCGTGTCTAATTTCGCCATCTTGTTCCTTTAAACTCTTTGTTTGCTACTCTAGATCAATTTCTGTTAATTAATCACACTTTAGAAAATTGCTTGAATAGATTATTGTCTTAGTTTAAGTTTGGTTGATGGTTAATCACAAGTCCACGTGGGTACGATATCTGGACTTACAATCCTATATTACTTGTCGACCACGTATACTTGCGTGTGCGTTTGGGAGCAACAGGTTTTTGGCACCGTTGCCGGGGACTAAGAAATTAGCTATTTTTCTAGATTAGACTTTTACTTTACGAACACAAATCATATTGCACCTGAAACGATAATCAGATCTTCACACCCCTATTCATTTCAGACAAACTCCTTTCTGCCATATTCGATCTTTCTTCGTACGACAACCATCACTCTAAATAGAATACGTAGGCCAAATCACCTTCCATCATGATTCCCAAACCGTTCTTCACTTTCTCAAGGCACGCGGCTATCCTACCACAGAATCCATATGCTAATGTATCACTCTACTTTCGGTTAAACCATCTCCTTTAAGCAACTTGTCAACCTCTGCTTCTCATACTTGGCCTGCTAGTACTTCAACCACCATGAAACACTTCCTGCCATGTCGTTCCTCATACTTCGCTGCTCACGTGTTGCATCAAATCGAATTCCATCTCTGCAGCACCCGAACCAATAAAATGTTACCGACTCTAAGCCCCTTCGAAGATCATCTTTCTCGAGCCATCCCCATTAGAGATACTAATTTGATTCGAACCGCTGCACACAGCTATCCCTGGCAACCACCCCTCAAGCACCATTATACATCACCATGCCCCGAAGGTAAAAATCCAAGAAGGTAGTAACACCGACGAACCATAATGCGTTTAAACAAGGACGACGACACCGCATCACATTGATAACAAGCGCTTCGCGCCGCATAAGATTGAGTAGGAAGGAAATAAAGGCATAAGCCTCAATAGAATCAAACCGCACGATAAGGATATCAAGAATATGAAGTTTTTCCTAAAAGGTTCTACAGCCTCTCGAAGATAAGTACAGACATCTCTGTACTGATCCGCGAGACTCTACTAAACCCGCTCATGACTCGTGAGACCTATGTAACCTAGGGTCTGATATCAAGCTGTCACGACCCAAATCCCAAACCCGGTCGTGATGGCGCCTCTCGTGAAGACAAGGCCAGCCAATTCGAACCATAACTTATTTTAAGCAGTTAATTTAACAAGAGAACAACACAACACAGTTTAATAGCAGTCATTTGCGGAAAAAGCATAGTGAACCATCCCAACAACAGCCCAAACCGGGGTGTCACAAAGTCATGAGCAACTAATGAAAATCCTAATAATAAGATTACTATTACAATATCTTTGGCATAATTGTTTGAAGATAGTGGAAACAACAAGATAAAAGAGATACGGGGCTGCGGACGCCAACAGCTACCTCGTAGTCTCTGAATCACCGCTTTGACAATCGTAGTCAATGCCTCGAAGCGGAATCAATAACGCCTGAATCTGCACATATGGTGCAGGGAGTAATGTGAGTACTTCCAACTCAGTGAGTAATACATATAAATAATGACTAAAAGTAAGGAAACACTTAGAGCAGAAGACAATGCATAATGAAGCAGTAAAACTATTACTTGAAAACAGTAAATCAATAAGAAATCATTTAAAAATCTTCCCAGCTCTGGTTACCAGTTGCCATTGTTACCAACTGTAATATCCCTGGACTCAGTATCATTTAAAACAGTAAAATCTCCCTAGCTCTGGTTACCAGTTGTCATTGTTACCAACTGTAACCTACAGTTGTCATTGTTACCAACTGTATTATCCCTGGGCTCTGTATCAATCTCACAGCTCTGGTTACCAGTTGTCATTATTACCAACTGTAACCTATAGTTGTCATTGTTGCCAACTGTAATATCTCTGGTTACCAGTTGTCATTGTTACCAATTGTAACCTACAGTTGTCATTGTTACCAACTGTAATATCTCTGGGTACCCTGCACTCACTGGGGGTGTACAGACTCCGAGAGGGGCCCCTTATGGCCCAAGCGCTATATCAAGCCACCTCGTGGCACATAGAGTATCTCAGGCCCTCGGCCTCATATCAATCACAAGCCACCTCGTGGCACATAAAGTATCTCAGGCCCTTGGCCTCATATCACTCAGTAAAACCTCACATCTGGCCCTCGGCCGCACTCAGTCAGAAAAATCATCACAAGCCCCTCGGGCATAGTAAAACAGTAGCTCTCAGCCCAAAACATCATTTAAAAT
The DNA here is from genome assembly GCA_002018475.1 of Nicotiana obtusifolia. Lineage (NCBI taxonomy): Eukaryota > Viridiplantae > Streptophyta > Magnoliopsida > Solanales > Solanaceae > Nicotiana > Nicotiana obtusifolia. The sequence continues at coordinate 77,494 of MCJB01031099.1, forward strand.
ATTGTGTAAATCTCAAAACTGAGTAAAAAGTGGCTGAGTTGTAAGCTTGGTAAGCAAGCTATCTTCAGCATCGGTAAAATCCCTATCAATAAACAGTGGAAACAACATGACTGAGTTCAAGTAATAAGTACAAATAGTGAGGAAATAGTGATAAAAATCCCCGGAGGGTTCAAACAACTGGCACGAACCCCAAATATGGCAATCAGCCCCAAACAAGATGGTAACAAGTAAGTTTCAATCAATTGCATAGTAAAATCATCAATCGGGATGGACCATGTCACAATCCCCAGTAGTAAACGACCCCACGCTCATCATCGAGCGTGTGCCTCACTTCAATATAGCACTATGATGTGCAATATCCGGGGTTTCAAACCCGTAGAACATCATTTACAATCACTACTCACCTCAAACCGACTAAATTTTTAGCCCATGACGCCTTTGCCCTTCGAATTGGCCTCCACGTGTGTCGAATCTATCCAAATTCAGAATAATTACGTCACAATATGCTGAGGGAACAAAGCCCAACCGAAAACAACCGAAAATACCAAAAAATCCCAAAATTAGCAAAACCCGAGCCTCGAGCCCACTTCTCGAAGCTTAGAAATTTTCACATCAACGGGTTCCTTATCTCCCAACGAGTTCAACCATACAAAAATTATCAAATTCCGACATCGGATTGGCTTTCAAATCTTAAATTTTTGTTCTTGAAAGATTTGGTAAAAAAATCTGATTTTTCTTCCATAAATTCATGGATTCATGATGTAAATGAGTATGGAATCATGATTTATGAAGGATTTATGATAAAGAATACTTACCTCCTTCAAATTTGTGGAAACTTCTCTAAAAATCGCCCAAACCGAGCTCCCCCAACTCTATTTTTGTCAAAATGGCCAAAACCCCTCATTTTATAGTGTTTTTCTGCCTCGGGCGCCACAGGTGCCGCCGGGCGCTGCCTGTGGCGCTGGTTCCAGTAGCCACAAAATTCCTGGCACAAAAATAGGCATAACTTTCTCATACGATGTCCAAATTGGAAGATTCTTTTTGCTATGACTCAGAAATTTTGATACGGATCTAATGCTTCAATTAAAACTGAATTTGGAGCCCATTTGCATAATATGATACCACTTATTCTTGAAGAGACGACATCAACAGATTCTTGAAATGCCCAAGTTAAACTCCATCAACCATCCAAAATCCATTTGAGGCCCTCGGGCTTCAACCAAATATATCAACAAATCTTAAAACATCATATGGACTTCGTCGAGGCCTCACATCACATCAAACAACGCTAAATACACTAATCATACCCAATTCAAGCCTAATGAAACTAACAAATTCCAACTTCTACATTCGATGCCGAACCCTATCAAATCGAGTCCGATTGAACTCAAATTTTGCACACAAGTCATAAATAACATGACGGACCTATGAAGATTTTCAGAACTGTATTCCGACCCCGATATCAAAAAGTCAACGCCTCAGTCAAACTTTCCAAAAATCTTCTATTTTCCAACATTCGCCAAAATGCGTTGAATTGTCCTACGGACTTCCAATTTCAAATTCGGACATACGCCTAAGTCCGAAATCACCATACGAAGCTATAGCAACTCTCGTTCCGACCCTCGGATCAAAATCTCGCCTAACAACTAGAAATCGCCAAAATACTAACTCCACCAATTCAAGCCTAATTCTACACCAGACCTCCAAAACCAATTCCGATCACACTCCTAAGTCATAAATCACCTCCCGAACCTAACCGAACCATCGGAACTCACATCAGAGCCCTCTAACTCATAAGTCAACATCCGGTTGATTTTTCCAACTTAATCATTCTTAAAAGAGACTAAGTGTCTCATTTCTTACCAAACCCACTCCGAACGCAAATTACTCAACTCGATCACGTAAAACACGGATAACGAAGCATAATGAAGCAGAAATGAGAGAAACGGAGCGGTAACTCAAGAGACGACTAGCGGGGTCGTCACAAAAAAAATTGAAAAAAAAAAAAAAAAAGAATCTGAAATTGGGACTTTTCCCGACAATGGATTTTGTGGACAGTTTTCTTGAGGGATAAAAGTCCAATAAAAATCAAAAATATTTTATTTTTGTTCTAGTTAGTTTTAGTTAAATAATAATTACCCTTAGTTTTTTCTTTTACATTTTTTCTTTTCCAGGGGATGTAACTTGAACCGAATAAACTTTTTAATTTTTAGGATTAGATTTTCTTTATTTTTTAGGAGTAGTAAAAGAAGAAGAAGAAAACCTTTGTGCCTTGTTTGATACTAGCATATTTAGGCCTAAACTTGAGTAGTACTTTTCTCTTAGTGCTTAAGTAACTAATAATATAGCAAATTTTCTGACACCTAAGCTCAGAGTTGTGACTCTGTATATACCTTATTCTTATTTTGTCACTAGCTATGATCGTGTCTGTCTTAGAGTAGAATTGATCCTTCTTGATCGATACCAGTGCCATATGAGGTGAGGATTTCTTGCATATATTCCATATTTGTATCCTAGTCTAGAACTTGCCCTGCATGTTATTGAAGCGAAATAAAAGTGTTTCTCTGTTTAGAAGATGATATAAGGCTTTCTTTGACATATCTTGTGAATTTTAGCTGTTTTAGATATTGTACCACTAGTTAGCCCTTTGAGCCCGTACCCTTTTGTTTGGAAGCCGTATTTTTCCCTTGATTCTTTTGTTGAATCCCTAGTTTTTGCACCCTACTTATTTGAGCATTATTGCTTAGACTATGATAATAATTAAAATGTGATTCCAATAAGTCCAGCATGCATCATATATATATATATAAAAATATATTTTACTCTATCGAGCCGCGCTATAGTCGCCCGGGTACGATACCTATTGTGCAACCACTGATTAGTTGGGTTTTACCGAGCTCCACGTGGCAGGGTATGATTCTACCGAGCCTTATGATGGCCGAGTACATTTTTACCAAGCCTATTAGGGCCGGGTACGATATGATGATAATGATGCCCACAGAGGCGTACGTTTTAATAGTTTATAATATATATATATATATATATATATATATATATATATATATATGCATCATGCATTCATGTCAGTCGCCCTCGGAGGTACCTAGATGTTGCATGTTGTATATTCTCTATCCTTATTTACATTACTGTTCTTATTTATCCTTTCCTGCCTTACATACTCAGTACTTTATTCGTGCAGACGTCCCTTTTATTCGTGCACACTGCATGTTGTGCTGCAGGTCCTGATAGACAAGTAGATGAAGCTCCCCCAACACAGTACATTTCCTAATTTAGCGGATATTGGCGAGATCCCTTCCCGGACTTGCCGTGGTCTTGGCATGCATTTTTGTTATAGACATTTTGGGTATGCTGGGGCCCTTTTCCGGCAATGTTGCAGCACTTATGTTCCTTTTGAGGCTCATAGACAGGTGCCGTCTGATGTATTGTTTGGATAGCCTTGTCGGCGGATTTTTATTATATAGTCTCTCATGGCAGCTTGTCGGTTCGTACCTTACATATAGCTTCATAACATCTTTGTCGGCCCATGTTATATATGTTAATGCCATTATCTATCATTGTTTCTTGTTTCTGATTAATGTCTACCATTTATGTCCTCGCTGGCCCTTATAGATAATAACAAAGGTTTGATAAAATGCACGTTGGTGCTCAGTAGGTATGGCCCGGGTGCTAGTCATGGCCCTCCAGTTTGGGTCGTGACAAACTTGGTATCAAAGCAAGTCGATCCTATGGGTTGTCTATGAGTCGTGTCTAATAGAATCGTAATTGTGGATGTGTAGCGCGCTACATTTATAACCAGGAGGCTACATGACATCTAGGGTTGTTACCTTTCTTCTGAATCTAGATCGTGCATAGAGTTGAGTCGTAAGTGTTCATCTCTAATATTCACGTTGTTTTCTTTCAGCGATGCCTTCGACTAGGAAGCAAGCGATTAATAGACGGCTTGATACAACTGCAGGAGAGGTAGCAGTCAGTGCCTTCAGCCAGAGTAGGCCAAAGTGAGGCTTAGAGCGAGATATCGTCTCATATCTCATGTACTCCGTCTTCTCCAGAGGATATTATGAGGGACTCGGCACCTACAGTTCCTCCATCTAGTGGTACCAACCAGGATACGCACGCAGTTTTGACTAGACTTGTAGCTGATTAGACTCAGAGGAAAAATATCGATGTTTCTGACAGACCGGTTAGTGCGAGAGTTCATGATTTTATTAATCTAGACCCTCCAGTATTTACCGGATTAGACCCCAAGGAGGACGCACAGACTTTTAGTTATCAGGTTCATCAGCCACTACGAGTTATGCACGCCAGTGATACTGAGGTAGTAGAGTTGGCTTCTTATCGGTTATGGGAGTTAGTAGTTTTCTGGTATGACAGTTGGGAGAGGTCCAGGGGTTTGAGTGCTCCTATAGTCGTGTCGATGGAATTTTCTGAAGCCTTTCTTAGTCACTACTTGCCCGTTAAGATAAGACGAGCTAGAACTGATAATTTCTTAAACCTTCGACAAGGTGTTGATGGCCAATTTTGACCCTCTCTTTTAAAATTAATTTGCTTACATTTAATAATTTTCTGTAAATATCCTTAAAAGTAGTTTCTAGTCATGAATACCTATTTCTACAAATTAATTAATTATTATCTTCGAAATTAATCACCTAATATTAGTATTATGTAGTTACAAATATACACACTAGCTTAGGATGATTAAGATGACCTTTATATACACCACTTAGACCTTATACTTAATTTGACAAAATTACTCCTTAATTTCTAGTAAATTAGGTTGCTAAGTTTGATATTTTGAAATTAGTGCTAAAATTCGAAACATGCATAATTAATTAAAATAATCAGTATCATATTTGATAATTATAATTTTACCACATTTTATTGAAAATTATTAAGCTTATATAACTTAATCATAAAAGGAATCAAACGAGGCTAAAGACTATAATTGCAACTCTCAACTAAATACAAAGTGGCTATTGTTTAAGGCAATTTTGACCCAAATGGCCAAGCCCAGTCCGAACATACCCAACCCAAACAACCGCTTCAGTCCTTGTTGGCAATCCTTTCCATCACTTTTAAACCAATCATGATCTACCACGTTACCTGTATCACATACTCACAAACCAAACACAAATCATCCGGGCCGTCCATTTCTTAAATCAACAGCCGACGATTTTTAACTCTATTTTCTCTTTAATTTTTCAAGCACCCATAGATTTAATCTCAACCGTTGGACACAAGGATCCAACGGCCATCAAAATTCCCCATAAAAATCATTTAAACCCAAAATGTCTGGACCGTTGATCTCGGTTCAGACCCCATCTCCCTAACTTAAACCTAGAGACACCCTCCAAATCTACCTAACCCTAATCATTTTTCAATTGACTTTGTCGCCTCTCTTTCCTTTCCCTCTCTAAGTTCTCTCAACCTTCCATGAAAGAATCAACCACAGACCTTGTACAAATTTGTGCAAGGTCACCAATCTTGACCCAAAAATTGTTCATTGTGCTTCCCTATCCGCGATTCTCTCCGTCGCGTTCTCCATTTTACCATACGGATTCAAAATCTCGAGTCTTCTGACCCAAACAAGAATATGAAAACTCAAGTCCTCAAATTTCATTATGTTGCGACCAAATCAGAGCATGCATGAGCTTCTCATGATGATTATTCTGAACCAGATGTCAAAAGCAATGACCTCTGAACCTCCGGTCTTTACCAGATTAATTCTTCACTTGTAAGATTTTCGTGCACTCAGTTAAGAGCCTCATTCATTTTTCTCTGCGATTCACTCTAATTTCACTCTGTATCTTTATATTTCCCCAATCTTGCTCACATTATCAATTTTATCGTCATCTTCCAGTTAAAACCTTAAAGCCTTAAATGTCACTATAAATAGGGCCTTAAATGTTTTCACCTAACACACCAAGAACACCTAGCAAAAGTAGATTATCACTATAGTAGTGTTTTAGAATTTCTTCGACTAAGGCTAATTTCTTACATGATTTCTGATTTGGCTCTAAGGTAATCATCAGTTGAAGTTTCTGATTTCTTGGATCCTGAATGGCTAAACATATTCTTATTTGGTCTACTTCCCCAGAGAAGGTCAGTACACATTGAGCCTCTTCTCTTTTAATTACCTTACTTGAATATTATGAACATGTTGTAGCTATCTATTAACTGTATTAGTTTATAATGTTTGTCATTAGTATAGAAATGATATTTTCAGTTCGTGATAAGGTGTTGTTCACTTGTGATAATTTGTTATGCTCCTAAGTATCCTTAATTAGTGTTGATTGAACTGTATTTGACCTAAAAAACTTTCATTCCTGATCTCAAATAACCAACTTTTTAAAATCTCCTTAATGTGCTTTAAATGACCTCTCACGCTTGCCTAGGCTTCAGATTTTCTGTTAATGACTCTGTTGTGATCTCTATCTCCATACACTATGTCATGCATTCTGTTGGTCGAAATTGTTGTTTGATAATTCTAACTAGGATGGACGTGAAAGTTCATAGCTTAATTCCTCGCCATTTACTGAAGCATGAAATGTCTAAGTGTTTAACTACTCTCCTTCTCTACATCTGTATCTGTTAACTTTAAAAATAACTTCTAGGTTGTCACCATGACATTATTATGTTCATATCTAATTATTGGTTGCACATATATGAAACAGTCTTACTAATCTTAAATCTTTTGAACATCAATAACCCTCTTGTGTGTACTCTGTTAAGATTAAGTTACCCTTTTTTTTATAAAAAATAGATCATACTTGTTTTTGTTATGGTTGAATGGTAATTGTTGTTAAGCTAGACATAACTGCCTCGTGTTTAGATAGAACTCTCAATTATATGGCTGAGTTAAACCAGTTTAGTATAGCATTTTTCTTATCTTTAATCTCTTTTATGACATTGCTCACTTTGTGAAGTTTACCCTGTCTTCTGTAAGATTATAACCTCATGTAAAGTATCTATCATTAGTTGATTAAATGTTTCATGTATTTCTGTTTGTCTGCATGATCTCATGTTCTTATAATCTGTTTTGAAATTGCACCTGATTTTCTCTTTCCCTACCGATGAATTGAACTTAGTCTGTAAATCCTAAGAGAACTTTCTATTGCTATTGTTTGAACATAATGTCTACCTATTTCAATATATGATTTATATTCTTATGAAGATGTGATTCTGCTCTCATCTCAAATGAAGTATGGTTGGTAACTTGTGATTCTGTTAAGCATCTTTAAGAATTCCGTGTTTGAATCTGTAACCTATAGTCATGCTAAGAGTCCTGATGTCTTTCATAATACCTATAAAGGTTGCTAACCATGACCATCTGCCTAAATCCTTGTTGATTTGTTTTATTAGAAAAGTTTCAAATGGTTATTGGCAATTTGTGCATATGCTAGTTGCAAGGCCTGAGTTAACTAATATGTTGCTAGAGGCATTTGTGTTGCTGCATACTTGAACCATGTGTTTTTACCTATCCTTTGAATGTGATCCTTAGTATTTAGATTTTTAACAGTGATATAATAGTGTTTCTGTTTCTCTCCTATATGCGTTCGAAATCTGACATTTACACTTACTTAATATGTATATTTTTCGTTTCGTATTAGAAATGTAGTAATAAAAATGAAACTTTTTTTTTTAACCATATATTTCTCTGTTAAGAGAGAAAGTTTACTTGTGTAGTAGGAATATTATGGTAGTTATTTTACACTGAAAGGGCCTTATTGGCACATAAACCCATAGGAAAAAATGAGTTGTTAGTGGTTAAGGGTATTTGCGAGTAGAGTTTAACTATAGGTTGGGCTGCTCTCCCCGGCACAAGCATTGCCCTGGACCTCGAGACCCTTGGGAAGTTTGAAGTGTCGGGGGATCCAAAGGGGGTATCGACCTTGAGTGGAACTCTCCCCTTAACTCTTAACTCATTGACACCTATTGTTCTTTAGGGGTTTTCAATGTAAATTATTTGATACCCAACTACCAGAGTCCAATCCTCTCCCTCTAAACTCCTTTATCATTTACTGCTTTGTTACCTTAGTCTACTACCTTGTTGCACATTGTTGCACTTTATAGCATTACTATGTTTTTGCTCACCTTCTTGTCATAAAGATTTTTGAATCCCAAAACATAGCAAAAGCGGCAGCCCTACTTCAAAAAAGAAAAATCAGATCAGAAAGGCCAGTTTTATCTCCCAAAGGAAATCAAATTATTTCAAAAATATGAAGTGCCTTCTCCGAAGGGATTTAAAAGAAAAAATAGTTTTATTCAAGTCTAAAAGATCAAGCTACTTTTAGGCATACCCATGCTTAGGAACAAGTGTATAATTTAATTTTTCTTTTTAGATACTTTCTTAAATACAAACATCCTATATCCCTTTCTCAAAAACTCTTTTCCAGTATGCATGCACTAATGATATAAATTCATATTCTTTTAAACTACACCCTCCCTTTTTATGTCCTGATATATACGATAAGCCATTTTTTTAGAATGTTAATTATAAATAATTTATTCCAAATCTAGTCCAAGTCCTATGGCGCTACCTCAGGTAGATTTTAAGGGGTGCCTAATACCTTCCCCATAGAAGAACAAGAACCCTTACCCATAATCTCACTGGTTAGCAGACTAATAAAGAATGTGACTTAGTAATTAAATAGGTACCCTAGTATATCTTTAAATATTAGGTGGCAACTCTCTTTTATAAACAGAGAAAGCACAAGTTGAATCTTGTTTTGACTAGTGCAAAATAGGGTCTAACAACATGACGACTCTGCTGGGGATTTTCACTTAGATTCTGATCTTAGCAGGCTTAGACTAATTTGGCGTCTAGCTTTATCTGTATATTGCTTTAATTGTAGATAAAATTGCAATTACGTGCTTACCTTCTTTTTCTGCTCTTCATGCTTATTATAATGCTTATTGTTGTTAGACTCTTATCTGAAACTGCTTTATACAGTGTCATAAAAATTTCTTCCTATCGAGTCTTGGCCCTACACTATCACACACAATTGCACTCGAGGGTTGAGTTTTATACCCCTCCGAACCTTCTTTTCAAAAACTCTCTAGTTTTTGAGAATGGCTTTGTCAGGTCAACTGACATAACTTCTCACAGCCTTCAGTCTAACTCAAAAGTAGGAAACACTCTACTCTAGCAAAAATAGGGAATATTGCATAAACCTTAAGTGAGTAAGTCCTTGGCATCGACGCACAATTAGGAAAACCACTGTAATGTCAACGGGTCATGCACCAACGACATGACTTATGTGGAAAGACAAAAAACCTAGCAAGACAGTTAAAGATCCGAAGCAAACATTTACCAAACACCTTTCTTTTACCCCTATTTTTTTTAATTTATTATTATTTTTTTATTCTTTTACTCACCTTAGAAAATGAAAATCAACCAAAGCATTCCTGACATTAACATGGTAATGGGAGTGCCACATAAACTGAAGCAGTGGTGGAAAATATTAGCCGAGAACACAAAGATAAGGTTCGGACACACCTGGGGGCACTAATCGCTTTGCTGAACATCCGAGCAGACGTGGTGCTCGCTCGCCTGTTGATAGAGTTTTGGGATCCAGCTAAGGTGATGTTCAAATTTGCCGACTGTGAGTTAGTACTGACATTGGAGAAGGTCACAAGTTTCACGAAGCTGCCATTCAACGGAAGGAAGCCAATATTGCCAATTACGATGCCCGGTTACCGGTTCTTAGACTCTTTAGGTATAGCCAACAGTAGAAGTCTCAGAAGTATCGAGGAAGGATGAGTGAGCCTCGACTAGCTGTTCGACATATTTTGGCACCGTGAAAGCTATGGGTGGTATTCAGGAGAGTTTCAATTTGACCGATCGACATGGGAGATTCTCAGGCCTATCACTTTCTCAATGGCACTATTGGGAAAATTGGTCTTCCCCCGGAGAAGGGGTCGAATTAACATCAACCTATTACATGCGGTCCTAGCGACCTTCCATGGCAACATTCAAGCTACTTTGTTGCTAATGGTGCTAGTGAGATGCTGAGGGATTTGTCTGCATGTGCACGAGGGTATAATTTCTTTAACTATTGTAACTTGCTGCTTCACATCAGGCTACTTAATATTTCTTCAGGCGAGCGGCCACCATCGACTACTTTGTGGGCATCAGCAACACGATCCACAGCCACGATAAGAGGATGAGACATTGGGTCTCCCCACATGGGCAAGAATAGTGGAGGGAAGTGCTGACCAATCTGAGTGGAGAATGGATCAACTGGAAGCTATCATGGTTAGGTGGAAGAGCAATCTTGAGGACTCCTCAAAAATACTTCATCGAGCTTATCGCACTTGAAGATATTCAACCATACTCACCCCTGCGAGTCCTCAGGCAGTTTGGGATGATCCATGATGTGCCTCTACGGACAAGTATAGCACTATACAAGGATGAGTACAACAAACGGATTCCAATCCCCAGGATAAGAAGGCTCCAGGAAGAGTGGAACGAACTGGTCAAAATGTCGATAGGTCAAAACTCATGGTGTACCCCTGAGGACGTGGTGGCTGCTTTGCAAATTTACCATGAGATACTGCCACATTAGCTTGTGACTACTCCGATGCACCGTCAAGTGGTCCCCACGATCCATCGATCATATGTTGCCACCTGCTGAAGACAATGTCCGGTTAGTGGAGTGCATCGAAATGGAGTCTAGCACACAGCCAGAAGAAGATCAGGAGGAGAAGTCGGAGTTCAACGATAGCAAGGAGTAGTTTCAAGAAGACCCGGAAGAGGATCAGGAAGAAGAGCCAAAAGAAGAGGAGATAGGAAATGACTAAGAGGATGGTTATTAGAGTTGGTTGATTTCCCTTTCTTTCCCGCTTTGTACCCTTATTCCCAGTTTTCTTTTACTTTTCAAAAAGGCAAGTTCTCCAAGCCCATGTAGTTCTACGAAATAGTGATGTAATCCTTTTTCCCGCTTATATCAGTCCAAATTATCAATGAAAACAAACTTGCTTCGGATCTAAATGTGTCAAGTCTAAATGTTTGTGAAATATCTGTGATTTAGGCCTACCTCCGGCAATGAGAGGTCCCCACGAATTTTAGGACACACGTTAGCCTTAATGCACGAATCAATTGCTCTGCGTGATTTCCTGCTAGTATAAATGAAGAATCTGACTCTTGTTCCTTTTTCTATTTCTTTCTTCTTGTTTTTCTTTCACTTTATTACCCTCGGAGAGAAAAGAAAGTTGGTTGGTGTCGACTGAAACTGGCAGAGCCACCGTACAATCTCAGATTAAAGGGAAAGATGTCAGCTACAGGAAACCTGACTGAACATGCTCTGGTCATAGCCGACATCTCGGGGCGATCAGGGGAAAAGGACGAAACCAGGAATGGTGAACACGTGGACAAGATGGCCCGCGAAATGGAGTCTCTAAGGGAGGAAATACAACATATCAGGGAATTAGCGCACCTGGCGGTGACAACGCTTCCTCAAACACTTCAATTTCCTTCTTTGGATTCAATCCCTAACAACTTTCCTCCCACATCATGCCAAAACAACAACAATCCAACATCAGCTCCTACCGCTCAAGTCATACCTCCAATAACCCATGCAACCCCACCAAATCCCCCTATCCACACTCCTTACATACCATTGTACGTTCAGACACCACAAAACCTGTCTATCACCACCAATGCAACTCACACCCCTCCTCGTTATAGAGTCACTTTTACCACTAACCAGCACATACTCGTGGCCCATGTCGCCGCCCATAAGCGGTATGTTCCCCTGTACATGCCATTTCTGAACCTACCTTTACAGCACCTGTCATGGTCAGGGTGCCTTATGAGATTGAACAATACGCCGAGATGGAAAGGGAAGCCAGGTACGACGAAGAAGAGCTGAGCAGCTGCAAATCCTGACAAATCAAATGAAGAACCTCCAAGTTGCCTAAGGAAGTGATAGTTTTGACTACGAGGATTTGTGCATTCATCCGGATGTGGATATGCCAGCAGGGTATAAACCCCTAAAGCTCGATATCTTTGATGGTACAGGTGATCCCCACGCACATTTGAGGGAATATTGTGACAAGTTAGTTGGAGTGGGGAGGAACGAGAAGCTAAGGATGAAGTTATTTATAAGGAGCCTGACGAGAGAAGCACACACCTGGTATACTCTATAGGATCCACAAAATTGGAGAACTTAGCAAGATATGGCAGATGACTTCATGAATCGCGTTCGATTCAATACAGAGATCACTGCCGATGGGTTCGTACAGGTGAACCTGCAGAAAAAACCATCCGAGTCATTCCAAGAATATGCATGTCGGTGGAGGTCAAAGGCTGCCAGGGCGCAACCTCCGCTGGACGACAGTGAATTAACCAAGTATTTCATCAGAACCCAGGAAGGGATATACCTTGAAAAGATGATAGGAATAATGGGATAGAAATTCCACGAATTGGTCAAGATGGGAGATTTCTTACAAGAGGGTATAAAATTCGGTAAAGTACAATCCACGGCAGTACAGCAAGCGGCCAGCAAGGCCATCCAATTAGAGTCAATTGATAGCGGGAAGAAGAAGAAAGAGAAGGTCTCAGCAGTCGCCCCTTACTATCAACCCAACCCAAATCACGGAAGCACTTCCTATTCCCCAAACAATCATTCACCACCACCCACTTACGCTCCAGTCTATAACACCCAACCATATTACCACCCTCAACAACAATACAACTCTCCTTGAGCCAACAAAGACTAGAACCCACAACGACCATATGCTATTGTCCTAACCACTACTCACCCAAATTGACCCGCTTATACATCACGCCCTCGTCCCAACTTCGAAGAGAGGGGTCCAAGAAATTATACCTCGATTGCTGAGCCACTGGCCCAATTGTTCGAGAGATTAAGAAGAGCAAGATTAATATATCCAGTTTAAGGAAGGATTCATGAGTATCCTTCCCAATGACGGATCTGCCACATGCCTAAGATTATCTCTCTTTCTCCCTTACCTGAATTTTCCTGGTACAACTAGGGCTAATCGTTGAATCCTTTGTAGGTACCTCGGAGTCAGACAGGTGTTACAGAAAAAGTAGTACATAGAAAGCTGCCTGCTCAAACAATCGGAGCACCTTGTACAAAATGGACCATTGGCTTCGTCAATGGAAGCCTTGTATATTGCAAACCACTTGCTCAACTAATCGGAGCAATTCATATAAACGAGCCGTCGGCTTCACCAATTGAAAACCTGTATATAGCAAACCGTCAGCTCAATCGATCGAAGCACCTTGTACAAATCGAACGTTGGCTATGACAATCGAAGCCTTGTATATAGCAAACTGCATACTTTGCCAACAAAGCAATTAGCATCATCGCTCCGTCGCAACAGTTGCAAGAATAGACAGTTGGAAACCTCTTCATCGACGTTCTGCCAAGATGGCCGCAACTAAGCTTCGCAGTCAAGAGTACCTCTTGGGCATGCTTTTATGCTCCTTTGCTATTACTTTGAATGTTTTGACATTTTGCTCATGCAGCTTCAGGCATGATTAAGATTTTAATCAATAACTCCCAAGTGAAGATTACTTTACATTGCAGTGCAAATCTCTTCCGGCAAGCAGAGACGCACTCTACAACCCAAACTCTCCCAACAACGGAGACATTTCTCAGTGCAAAGCTATCCCAACAAGTGGAGACGCACTCAACAAATTATGCTCTCCCAACAAGCGGAGACAATTTTGAATAGCTCCGGCAACTATGGAACACTACATAGTCCGGCTAACAAATTGAGTCAAGATCAAGTATCCCATCATCCCGATCCCAAATAATGACTCGCCGGCAGTCAGGAATCATCAATCCTACATCATTTACATCGCATCGTAATATATTCTACATTGCAATATTAGTATGCGTGTATTTCATTTGTTTTGTAGGAACAAACACTGCAACGTGGAACTTTTCTAAGTAGCAAACCAAACTACTATGCTATGAGGGACAACAAACCCATTAGCTGGCCAAGGATCCAAGTTCGAGCACAAAACGACATGTGAAACTCAAAATTGCCAAATTCGTCAAATTAAGCCGCAAGATTCAAGCTATGATAAGTGTCCAATCCTCCTTCTCGCTGTATCGTCATAATACGATACTGGGGCAATTCGTGCAAGTGTCACATTCTCAAAAAAATTCACTCCAGAACTACATGAGACCTGATCCTCTTTAAGTCCGAGGTATGTAAGTAATTCAAAGCCAGAATTCGGCCCCAATCTCTCCAAAATTCTTCCTAGAATCTGCCTTATTTCCCAATCTTGCAGCTCATAATCTCCATACCGCTCTTGCAATGCATGCATAATGTCGGGACAAAATTGGCTATGGTTCAATTTCTTTGCCCGAAAACTCTTTCATCGTCACAGGTGAAAGAGGGGCAGCTGTTGACGGCCAATTTTGACCCTCCCTTTTAAAATTAATTTACATACAAGATTTACAGCAAATATTTTTGAAATTATTTTCTAGTAATAGACCTATTTCTATAAATTATTTAATTGTTAGCTTCGAAATTAATCACCTAGTATTAGTATTATGTAATTACTATGTTAATATTTTGAAATTAGTGTTATAATTCAAAAAATGAATAATTAATAAAAATAATCAGTAGTATATTTGATAATTATAATATTACCACATTTTATTGAAAAATTTTAAGCTTATTTAATTTATTATAAAAGGGATCAAAAGAGGCTAAGGCTATTATTACAATTCTAAACTAAATACAAAGTGGGTATTCTTTAAACTATTTTTGGTCCAAATAGCTGTTACAACTCATATTTGCATACGCTAGCTTACGCCATAAGTTAGAATACATAGGTCCGAGAAGAGATTATCTTTGAGATGATAAGAATTTAGTCCTATTGGTCTTAAACGATACAACGGTGTATAAGAGTGGTTAACAAGTACAAGAAGTTAAACGAATCAAGGATGTTGTAACTCGTATTTTTGGATAAATCTAGAGGTGATTAATATCACCAAGAGGTTATGTTTTAATGTATTTGAATCAAATAATACCCGTTTCCTATGTCTTGAAGTTAAACGACTTATGAAACAAAAGTCGACAAAAGTTGTCGCAACTTACGTTCATAATTTTACTCATACTTCAGGTCAAATGTCACTAAGCTTTTCTCCCAATTTGCTTGGAATTACGGGGTGATGTACCCACCAAATTAAATATCAATGAGTTTAGTTTCTAACGCATTAATCCTTTTGTCGATACGATCTCCGCGTTGAGAGATATTCGCCTTTTTGTGAGACCGCGCCAAGCAGCTTCGGTGGGGCCCACAAAGGCGGTTAAGACTAGTAGATGTATATAACACGCCTCAATCTTGGTTTGAAGTCATTTTTTCCAGTATATGAAGACCTTAGAACTCTAAGAACACCCTCTCAAGGTTCTCTCATGATCCAAGACTAAAACAAAGGGCAAACAACACAAATCAAGTGTCGGAAATCCCGTGGCGCTAGTAAGTTCCTTATTCTTGTTGTTGTTGCTGATATTTGTGTTGTTCCAGCTCATGTGGGAGGTTTTTTTAAGTTGTTTATGCTCTTTAAAATACTCCCTCAAGTGTTAATATCAACCTAGGTGATCTCAAACCTTCTAAAATGATTCTAGTGCCGAAAAAAACCCTAATTGATTGCTAGCTTCGCTCCCTTGTTTTTGTGGCAACATTGGAGGGATATTTCGTGGTCAGTTAAGGTCAAATTTGAGTTGTTCTTTCTGTTTAAAGGTGAGGAACCTCTTATTCTACATGTATTTAAGATTATCCAAGTTACGGCTAAGTCGTTGAAGCTAGAATTTGTGAGATATAAGTCGAAAGGCTTTCTAATAATGTTGTTGGTTGGTGGACTGTTTTGGGAGGCTCAAGATGATTATTATTGATGTTGTTTGGGCTTTTTGCTGATTGTTTTAACTTGTGGGAAGTCATATAAATAGGGGAGGTGCTGTCCGTTTCATCATAAAATAGGTTACGGTTGATACATAATAGTTACGACGATTAAACGATAATGATAGTGTCATCTCTCTTATTGTAGACTAAGGAGTCGTTGCATTTTCATGCCTTGAGATTGGGAAGTATATACAAGGTATGTAAGGCTATTCCTTTCATTCTTTGCAAGACTTAGATTGTGCGTAATGTAATGAACGAGCTTCCAAAGATACTCCACTCTTAGAGGCTAGCAGTACGTACATTGTTTCCCTTCTTATGGAACGATTCATGTTGATGTTACTTATCTTTATCTTTATGCTATCAATGTTGTTGGTGCTTCCTGATTCATATAAGATTCTTGATGAGGATTTAGTCCTAATAATGTGAGGATACCAACCTTACGTCACTCCTAAAGGTTGAAAATGTTATTCCAATAAGTCCAGCACACATCATGTATATGTATCTATTTTAGTCTACCGAGCCATGCTATAGTCAGCCGGGTATGGCACCTATTGTGCAACCACTGATCAGTTGAGTTTTACCGAGCTCCACATGGCCGGGTATGATTCTACCGAGTCTTATGATGGCCGGGTACGTTTTAACCGAGCCTATTAAAGCTGGGTACGGTATGATGATAATGATGCCCACAGAGGTGAATATTTTAAAATATTATTATATGTATATATAAATATGCATCATGCATTCATGTCAGTAGCCCTCAGAGATACCTAGATGTTACAAATCGTATATTCTCTATCCCTTTTTACATTATTGTTCTTACTTATGCTTTCCTGCCTTACATACTCAGTACTTTATTCGTACTGACGTCCTTTTATTTGTGGACGCTGCATGTCGTGCTGCAGGTCCTGATTGACAGGTAAGCGAAGCTCCCCCACCACAGTATGCAACCCAGTTCAGCGGTTATTAGCGAGATACCTTCTCCGGACTTGCCGTGGTCTTGGTATGTATTTTTTATATTGGCATTATGGGTATGTCGGGGCCCTGTTCCGGCAATGTTACATCACCTAAGTTCCTGTAGAGGCTCAAAGACATGTGTCGACTCATGTATTGTTTGGATTGCCTTGTCGACTAATTTTTGTTGTATAGTCTCTCATGGCAGCTTGTCAGCTTGCACCTTATACGTAGCTTCATGACAGCCTTGTCGGCTCTTGACATATATGTTCATGCTATTATCTACCATTGTTGGTTGTTTAGGATACATGTCTACCATTTATATTGATTTCATCGGCCCTTATAGATAATAACAAAAGTTAGATAAAATGGCGTTGGTGCTCGACAAGTATGGCCCGGGTGCCAGTCATGGCCCTCCGGCTTGGGTCGTGACAAACATGGTATCAAAGCAAGTCTGTCCTAGGGGTTGTCTATGAGCCGTGTCTAGTAGATTCTTGATTATGGATGTGTAGCGCGCCACATTTATAATCAGGAGGCTGCATGACATTTAGGATTGTTACCTTTTTCCTAAATCTAGATCGTGCGCAGAGCTGAGTCGTAAGTATTCGTCTCTAATATTCACCATGTTCTTTTCAGCGATGCCCATGACTAGGAAGCAAGTGATTAGTAGACGCCTTGATATGGCTGCGAGATCAGGTGCCTCCCGCTAGAGCAGGCCATAGTGAGCCTTAGAGTGAGATGCCGTCTCAAACCTCATTTACTCCTTCTCCTCCAGAGGATATAAGAAGGCACCCAGCATCTCCAGTTCCTTCATCTGGTACGACAAACCAGGATATGCAGAGTGTGGTACAATTGTTGACTAGCTTGGTAGCTGCTCAGGTTCAGAGGCAGAGTACCAGTGCTACTGATAAATTGGTTAGTGCAAGAGTTCGTGATTTTATTAATCTAGATCCTCCAGTGTTTACCGGATCAGACCCCAAGGAGGACCCGCAGACTTTTATTGATCAAGTTTATCGTACACTGCGGGTTATGCATGCTAGTGATACGGAGGCAGTAGAGTTGGCTTCTTATCGGTTATGGGATTTAGCAATTTTCTGGTATGATAGTTGGGAAAGATCCAGGGGTCCGAACGCTCCTCCACCTGTGTGGAAGGAATTTTCAAAGGCCCCAGTATGATCAATTTACCTATTATGGTTCAGGTCAGAGTTCGCGGGCATCAGGCTCACAATATCATAGGGATACTAGTCAGACGAGACCGCCAACACCACGTTGTGATCAGTGCGGCAAGGCCCACTTTGGAGTGTGCCGTCGAGGTTTCGATGCATGCTATTACTGCGGACAGCCTGGCCATATGAGGCGAGATTGTCCTAACAGAGGAGGTGGTGGTATGGCTCAGCCGACTGGATTTGTGGCTGGTTCTTCCTTATCAGTTCGACCTCCAGCACGTGGTTTTTAGCAATCGACACGTCGTGGTAGAGGTAGAGGTGCAGTGCCGATTTCGAGTGGTACTCAAAATCGAACATATGCTCTAGTAGGTTGAAAGGATCTCGAGTCATCTCCGGATGTTGTTACAAGTATATTGTCTGTGTTTTCTTGTGATGTATATGCGTTGATTGATCCGGGATCTACAGTATCATATGTTACACCCTTTGTGGCTAATAAGTTTGGCGTCAAACCTGAATTAATAAGTAAACCACTCGCAGTATCTACTCCGATAGGATAATCAGTGATTGCTAGAAGCGTATATAGAGGCTGTACAGTGATGATTTGTAGTCGTCAAACCTCGGCGAATATAGTTGAGTTAGAAATGGTTGATTTCGATGTGGTAATGGGAATGGACTGGTTGGCCTCATGCCATGCAAATGTTGATTGTCATATGAAGATGGTTAGGTTTCAGTTTCCTGGTGAACCCATCATCGAATGGAAAGGGAACATTACTATGCCGAAAGGTATGTTTATTTCCTATCTTAAGGCAAGGAAGATGATCTCAAAGGGTTACATTTATCATCTCGTTCGCGTTTGGGATGCGGAGGCGAAGCCGCCTACTCCACAATCAATCCTTGTGGTCAATGAATTTCTAGATGTTTTCTCAGATGAACTCCCAAGCCTTCCCCCTGAAAGGGAGATAGAGTTTAGCATTGATGTGTTGCCTAACACTCAACCGATCTCTATCCCTCCATACAGGATGGCCCCGGCAGAGTTGCGAGAGTTGAAGGCGGAGTTGAAGGACTTGCTAGATAAGGGTTTCATTAGGCCTAGCACTTCACCTTGGGGTGCGCCCCAGTCGTGTTTGTGCGGAAGAAAGACGGGTCGTTAAGGATGTGCATCGATTATCGACAGTTGAATAAGTTTATTATGAACAACAAATATCCACTTTCGAGGATTGACGACCTGTTTGACCAACTCCAGGGTGCCAAGTATTTTTCCAAGATTGACTTACGTTCAGGGTATCATCAGGTGAGGGTCAAGGAGAAGGATATTCCAAAAACAGCCTTCCAGACAATATATGGGCATTTTGAGTTCTTGGTAATGTCGTTCGGGCTAACAAATACCCCAGTAGCTTTATGGATCTCATGAATAGCGTATTCAGGCCCTATCTCGATGTGTTCGTGATTGTATTCATTTATAACATTCTGGTGTATTCTCGTCCAGAGACAGAACATACGGGCCACTTGCGGATAGTATTACAGACCCTTCGGGATCGTAAGTTGTATGCTAAGCTCTCCAAATGTGAATTCTGGCTAAACTCAGTTGCACTCCTTGGCCATGTGATATCTGACGAGGGTATTAGTGTTGACATTCAAAAGATCGATGCAGTGAAAAATTGGCCAAGACCTACAACACTATCAGAAGTCCGCAGTTTTCTAGGGCTAGCAGGATTTTATAGGAGGTTTCTAGAAGGGTTTTCCTCTATATCAGCCCCATTGACTAAGTTGAAACAGAAAGCTACCAAGTTCCAGTGGTCTGACGCTTGTGAACGTAGTTTTCAGGAGCTAAAGAATCGATAGACATCCGCACCAGTGCTTACTCTCCCAGAAGGAACCGAAGGTTATGTGGTATATTGTGATGCCTCAAATATAGGTTTGGTGTGCGTATTGATACAACGTGGGAAGGTGATTGCTCATGCATCAAGACAATTGAAGAAGCATGAAAATAGTTACCCGACTCATGATTTGGAATTGGCGGCAGTAATATATGCTTTGAATCATCTTTGGTAACTGAGGTAAAAGCACGGCAATATGAAGATCCTACCTTAGTGCGACTGAGAGAGAGCGTTTAGCAGTGTAAAATTTTGGCTTTTGAGATTGGAGGAGATGGGGCACTAAGATATCAGGACCGATTATGTGTGCCTAATGTAGCAGGGTTGCGAGAGAAAATTATGATAGAGATTCATCAGTCCCGATATTCCATCCACCCCGGTTCGACAAAGATGTATCATGAAATTAAGGAGTAGTATTGGTGGGATAACATGAAGAAGTCTATTGCAGAATTTGTAGCCCAGTGCCCTAATTGTCAACAAGTAAAGATTGAGCATCAGAAACCCGGTGGATTGATTCAGAATATAGAGATTCCGACTTGGAAATGGGAGGTGATTAATATGGACTTCATTATGGGATTACCTCGCTCTTATCATAAGTTTGACTCCATCTAGGTTATAGTTGATCGACTTACAAAATGTGCCCATTTTCTGCCAGTTAAGACAACTTACATAGCTGAAGATTATGCGAAATTGTATATCAAGGAGATTGTTAGGCTTCATGGTTTGCCATTATCTATTATATCATACCGAGGAGCTCAATTTATGGCTAACTTTTGGAGGTCTTTGTAGAAGGGTTTAGGAACACATGTGAATCTCAGCACGACATTCCATCCGCATACTAACGGACAGGCTGAACGTACTATTCAGACACTTGAAGATATGCTACGAGCATGTGTTCTAGATTTCAAGGGTAACTGGGATGATCATCTGGCACTCATAGAATTGGCCTACAATAATAGCTACCATTCCAGTATTAAAATGGCCCCATACGAGGCACTATACGGGAGGAGATGTAGATCAGTAGTTGGATGGTTCGAAGTCGGTGAGACAAAATTGTATGGGTCAGATTTGATTCACCAAGCCACTGAGAAGGTGAAAGTGATACAAGAGTGACTGAAGGCGGCACAAAGCAGGAAAAATCTTATTCCGATGTTCGACATCGTGACCTGGAATTTGAGGTTGGTGATTGGGTTTTCCTGAAGATCTCGCCGATGAAGGGCGTTACGCGTTTTGGGAAGAAGGGTAAACTAAATCTGCGGAATATCGGGCCGTACAAAATTCTTCGACGAATTGGACAGGTTGCTTATGAGTTAGAATTGCCATCTGAATCGGAATTTGTCAGCCCAATATTCCATGTATCTATGTTGAGGAAATGTATTGGAGACCCTTCTCGGGTCGTCCCTATCAAAGATGTACAAGTTACAAAGGATTTATCATATGAAGAAATGCCAGTGGCTATATTAGATCGACAAGTCCGCAGGCTGAGAACATAGGATGTAGCTTCCGTCAAAGTATTGTGGAGGAACAATAATACGGAAGAAATGGCATGGGAAACAGAAGATGAGATGAAGTCTAAATACCCTTACCTGTTCCAGAATGAAGATAACGAGGATGCCGCGCGAACGCCTGATGCATTAGAAGGAGAAATGTCTCTATGAGGGAAGCAATAACTTGAGAATACTCTTTCTTAATACAAAATGGTGATATGCAGATAATGTACGTAGCTATAATGCTTTGTATAACCTTGTAAGGCCATAGGTTGGGTTTAACTGCATGCAAGTTTTGTTATTGTCCATTTTATAGAGGAAACGCAGCCGGAAACTACCGTCAGAAATCCACGATGAGTTAGACTCCCCGTAAACCCTTACATTAGAGGACGAATGTTCCTAGGGGGGGAGGGTGTTACAACCCATATTTGTATACATTAGCTTAAGCCGTAAGTTAGTCTACATAGCTCCGAGAAGATATTATCTTTGAGATGATAAGAATTTAGTCCTATTGGTCTTAAATGATACAAGGGTGTATAAGAGTGGTTAACAAGTACTAGAAGTTAAACGAATCAAGGATGTTGTAACTCATATTTTTAGGTAAATATAGAGGTTTATATTACCAAGAATTTATGTTTTAAGGCATTTGAATCATATAATACCCGTTTCATAAGTCTCGAAGTCAAACGAGTTATGAAACAAAAGTCGACAAAAGTTGTTGCAACTTACATTCATAATTTTACTCATACTTTAGGTCAAATGTCACTAAGCTTTTCTCCCAATTTACTTGAAATTACGGGGTTATATACCCAACAAATTGAAGATCTATGAGTTTAGTTTCTAACGCATTAAACCGTTTGTCGATACGATCTCCGAGTCAAGAGATATTCGTGTTTTCGCGCGATGCGCCAAGCAGCTCTCGGTGGGGCCCACATAGGCGGAAGAACACCCTCTCAAGGTTCTCTCATGATCCAAGACTAAAACAAAGGGCAAACAACACAAATCAAGTGTCGGGAATCCCGTGGCACTAGTAAGTTCCTTAATATTCTTGTTGTTGCTGATTTTTGTGTTGTTCCAGCTTGTGTGGGATGTTGTTTTAAGTTGATTATGCTTTGTAAAATACTCCCTCAAGTTTTAATATCAACCTAGGTGATTTCAAACCTTCTAAAGTGCTTCTAGTGCCGAAAACCCCTAATTGATTGCTAGCTTCGCTCACTTGTTTTTGTGGTAGCATTGGAGGGATATTTCGTGGAAAATTAAGGTCAAATTAGCGTTGTTCTTTCTGTTTAAAGGTGAGTAACCTCTTACCCTACATGTATTTAAGATTATCCAAGTTACGGCTAAGTCGTTGAAGCTAGAACTTGTGAGATATATGTCGAAAGGCTTGCTAGTAATGTTATTGGTTGGTGGACTGTTTTGGGAGGCTCAAGATGATTATTATTGATGTTGTTTGGGCTGTTTCCTGATTGTTTTAACTTGTGGGAAGTCATATAAATAGGGGAGGTGCTGTCCGTTTCATCGTAAAATAGGTTACCGTTGATACATAATAGTTACGACGCTTAAACGATAACGATAGTGTCATCTCTCTTATGGTAGACTAAGGAGTCATTGCATTTTCATACCTTGAGATTGGGCATTATATACAAGGTATGTGAGGCTATTCCTTTCCTTCTTTGCACGACTTTGATTGTGCATAATATAATGAACGAGCTTCCAAAGATACTCCACTCTTAGAAGCTAGCAGTACATACATTGTTTCCCTTCCTATGGAACGATTCATGTTGATGTTACTTATCTTTATCTGTATGGTATCAATTTTGTTGGTACTTCCTAATTCTTATAAGATTCTTGATGAGGATTTAGTCCTAATAATGTATACGGAGGATACCAACCTTACATCACTCCGAAAGGTTCAAAATATGATTCCAATGAGTCCAGCACACATCATATATATATATATATATATACTCTACCGAGCGGCGCTATAGTCATCTGGGTACGGCACCTNTATATATATATATATTTACTGAGCCGCGCTATAGTCGGCCGGGTATGGCACCTATTGTGCAACCACTGATCAGTTGGGTTTTACCGAGCACCACGTGGCCGGGTATGATTCTACCGAGCCTTATGATGGCGGGTACGTTTTTACCGAGCCTATTAGGGGCGGGTACGAAATGATGATAATGATGCCCACAGAGGCGTATGTTTTAAAAGTTTATAATATATATATATGAATCATGCGTTCATGTCAGTCCCCCTTAGAGATACCTAGATGTTACAGGTCGTATATTCTCTATCCTTTTTTACATTATTGTTCTTACTTATGCTTTCCTGCCTTACATACTCAGTACTTTATTCGTACTGACATCCTTTTATTTGTGGACGCTGCATGTCGTGCTGCAGGTCCTGATAGACAGGTAGGCAAAGCTCCTCCACCACAGTAGGCTGCCCAGTTCAGCGCTTATTGGCGAGATCCCTTCTCCGGACTTGCCGTGGTCTTTGATGCAATATTAAACGCAGAAATAAGAAAACAAAAAGATAGAAGCAAGACGCTCAATGAACTATCAAGACAACAAGTAGGAACTAGTCTACTTACCTTCTTGATGAAGTCACGGAGTACCTATACTATACGAACAACCCTCAAGACAACAATGGTCTTGCAAACTGTTCGATCAAACAAAGGAACAAGTTCAATTTTGAATCACACCAAAATTGGACAAGTTAATTCACACGATTTTGGGAGCAATGTGCTGCCGGTTTTTGATTGATAATAATGTCAGAAGGTATCAAAATAATGAAGTGTTTAGGCTTATATAGAATGAGCCTTTAC
>MCJB01031110.1:5875-21627 GCA_002018475.1 Nicotiana obtusifolia
AAAAAAAAAAAAAAAAAAAAAAAAAAAAAAAAAAAAAAAAAAAAAAAAAAAGAAAAAGAAAAGGAAAACAAAACAAAAATCCAAAACTAACGTAGCCTGAACTACGTCTGACTTGATTCCGAAAGGATACGTAGGCAGCCTCTCCCTGAGGTTCAGTCACACCAAAATAAAAATCCAATTTCCCCCAAAAGTAAAACTGGGGCAGATGTTATAATGGTTCGGCGGTGTTCGCCTGAAATGTTCCAAAGTTGTAATTCAGTCAAAACCTTCTTTTGCAAGTCCTTCTGATCAATCGGTGAAAGGTTTCCATTTGAAAATGCATTCAAAATGAGAGAAATAAAATGAGAGTCTTATTGGTGAAAACCCACACGGGCACCGTAAGGCGACATGAGCAGAGAAAACTAAAAAATGAGAGAGTCTTGTCAGTGAAAACTCGCAAAGAGTCCAGCAAGGTTTCTCGATTTTTTATGGTTGTGATGGTTCATGAGGAATTGGATAGTTGCGCGGATCGGGCATCCAGTCCAAGAAGCATGTCATGTCTATGCTAAGCCTGCATCCACCCCAGATAAGTCCTTTCCTCTTCCCCGAAAAGGGACATTTTCTTAAATTCATTCTCTCATCTTTTGCTTACTTTTCTTTGAATCCCTTTCGGTCTAATTCTGCTTCTGAAAACTAATATAAAGAAAAGGTGTCAAGACCGGTCTTACAGGGTCCCACTTGATAAAAGCCAGATCCAAAAGAAGAGCCAGCCTCAGCGAGTGCATCAAGTCAGCCCCGACTGGCCACGATGGCTAAATGAAAAGAAAGCCAAAAACAAAAATCCCCAGAGGTAAGAAAAATCATAAGGTAGAGTCCCACATGGGCAAGTGGTCACAACATATTTTGCAAATTAAGTCCTTGGTTCAAGAAAGGAATCGACTTTCAGAAAAATCAAGCAAGAGGCGGAGGTTCTCGCCGAAAGTTGAACCAGGATCGAGCTATCAGAACCATCAAGGCCACAAAACCAATTACCTTTTCAAACTAACAATTGTTCTTTGTTTGAAAACAGGAAATTGGTGCAATCCAGATCCACCTCGCAAGAAGCAGGTGTAACCAGAAGGAAAACTGCGCAAAGGCTAAAAGCAGCTTGGCAGCAATAATCATAAGGAAGTCCTCTCCAAACTCTGTTCTTACATTATTTTTGATCTCTTTGGTATAACCCAAAGATTTTGTTTTTCTTTCATCCTCGGCATAACCCGTGGATTTCCCTGGCATAACCTAGGGACCTTTTATCTTTCCTTTATCCCCAGCATAACCCGTGGATTCCCCGGCATAACCCGTGGATCCCCGGCATAACCTGTGGATCTCTTTGGCATAACCCAAAGACCTTTACCTTCATCCCCGGCATAACCCGTGGATCCCTTTGGCATAACCCAAAGGTTTCAACCCTCATCCCCGGTATAACCCGTGGATCTCTTTGGCATAACCCAAAGACTTTTGATTTTCTTTGTCCCCGGCATAACCCGTGGACCTCTTTGGCATAACCCAAAGATCTTTATTTTCTTTTCTCCCCAGCATAACCTGTGGATTCCCCGGCATAACCTGTGGATCTCTTTGGCACAACCCAAAGACCTTTACCTTCACCCGTGGATCCCTTTGGCATAACCCAAAGGTTTCAACTCTCATCCCCGGCATAACCCGTGGATCTCTTTGGCATAACCCAAAGACTTTTATTTTTCTTTGTCCCCGGCATAACCCGTGGACCTCTTTGGCATAACCCAAAGATCTTTATTTTCTTTTCATCCCCGGCATAACCCGTGGATCTCTTTGGCATAACCCAAAGACTTTTGTTTTTCTTTGTCCCCGGCATAACCCGTGGACCCCTTGGCATAACCCAAAGGTCTTTTTCTTCATCCCCGGCATAACCCGCGGATCTCTTTGGCATAACCCAAAGATTTCAACCCTTTTCCCCGGCATAACCCGTGGACTCCTTGGCGTAACCCAAGGATCTTTTACTTTTTCCTGGCATAACCTAGGAATTCTTTTCTTTTTCCCAGTAGAATAGGTCGATAATACCCTCGGCATAACCTGAAATTTTATTAGCATAACTCGTTCGGTTTCCAGCATAACCTGGCAACCCTTCTTTTACTTGTTAGACTTTTAGGTACAAATAACTCACAAAGTCGTCCTAATAGAAATTGGGTCAGGATAATTTTGTTCGTTTGATTTGGTGTCTGAACAGGATTCTCTTTGAAGCACAGAACCCGAGGTGACTCAGAGAATGGTCCTTAATCCAGAATTAAGAAAGAAAAGAATGAAAAGGATGCAAATTCAAATGCTGCAGTAAACAAGGGCGCGACGTATTCAAAATTTGACGGAAGTCATAAGCCTCGCATGTCTCGCCTTGATCCAGAAATGGAAGAAAGAACCAGCACCTACAGTTGATGAACATCAAGATTCAGATTGAGGTTTGCTTCAAAAAACCAGCAAAGACTCAAGATCAAATTTCAAGAGATTTAGATAGGAATTTTGTAATTCATAGCCATCAGATGTAGTTAGTTTAGCTTTTTATTTTTCATTCTTGTTGTAATAAGGAGCGCAGCAAACGGTCACAGCTGCAGCAACGCAATCACGGCTTCCTGGTAGTCCTCACTACCAAAACTTCCAGAACTACACTGACCTGATTCCTTCATAGCCAAGGATATGTAGGCAATCCTTTAAGTAGGATTCGGTCAACCTCTTTCAATTCGGGTAGGCAAAAATCCCGCTGAATTGCTTATTTTGTCTTTGCCCGAAAACTCTTCGTGCTTTCGAGCAAAGAGGGGCAGCTGTGAGCACGTGATTTTTACCTTACCCGAAATACTTTCAAAAAAAAAAAGAAATCATTAAATAAGTTTAATTAAGTATTAGTCATGTTAGAATTATTCAATTATTAAAAATTAATTAATGTAAAATACTATAAATCATCATCATGCATTGCATTTAGGATTTAGGTGACATTTTAGAGTTAAGTTGGTAATTAATCATTTTGAAAAATCAAAAATCATAAAAATGGTTCATTTACATTTTTCTTAGTTTCTAATCTTTAATTAGTAGATTCAAGGATTATTGTAATTTTTGGTAAATAATTAATTCATGAAGTATTCAAAATGTTACGCATTGTGT
Source organism: Nicotiana obtusifolia (assembly GCA_002018475.1). NCBI lineage: Eukaryota > Viridiplantae > Streptophyta > Magnoliopsida > Solanales > Solanaceae > Nicotiana > Nicotiana obtusifolia. Next base: position 9,020 of record MCJB01031110.1, read on the forward strand.
TTAGGAGTTAGTTTTACATTTTAAATGAAATTGATAATTGTTGATCTTTTTTTAAAAAATTTGAGAAAATCATAAAATGGCCCACTTTACACTTCCCTCAATTTAATCGTTAAGTCAAGGGTTACTTTAATTTTTATAAATAGGTAATTAGATTAATCTTGCATTGAAGTGAATTAGGATTAGTTTAATCACAAAATAAAGAGAGGAATTAAAATAGTTAACACAATTGAAAGTAAATAAATAGAGGAGTTCGAAATTGGGCCAATGGCCATTCCTTTAAAGAAATTTGAATTAGCCCAAGTCAGAAATTCCCAAGCCCAAACCGATCAGCCCAAACCCTCTTTTGTTCTTACCCGATCTGGACCGTTGATCACAATGAGATCAACGGCCCAGAATCATCCTAACCTAAATATAAAAGCTTCTTAAACTAAACCCTAAACCTAATCTTTTCCTCCACCCAAACACACCCCCCGCCGCTACACCCATCTGCCCAACCCACTGTCACCGCCGGATTCCGCCACCAAACTCGCCCAAACTCGGACGAGTTGAAACCCCAACTCGTCCGTGGTCCCCCCCTCCTCCTCACGTACTCTAGCCCTAACAAATCCTGACAAAAACACGTACACTCGAGGGTTTTGGCGTATTTGGGACCATTTTCGGGTCAAATGGGGACCGTGGATCAATTCTCAACTGATCCTCGCCTTCCATCTGTCCCGATTCGGTTTCAAAATAGGGTTTTCAGAAGATTCACGATTTTTGGAGGTAAGTGGGAATTTTTTCTTTTACTTTTTTCGGGTTTCTTGGGGGAAGAGGGTTTTTGGGGGAGTCCTATATATATAGTTGGAGTTTTGTTTACAAAGGGGATCGGTTTTGAGGGAGAAAGAAAATTTTCAGAATATAAAAAGCTTTTCTTAGGGGGTCAGTTTTACGAAGAGAAACAGGGAGTTTGAGAGAGAAAGTTTCTTTGAGGTCTAAAAACTTAAAAAAAAAAAAAAGAAGAAGAAGAAGAACAGAGTAAAAGAAACAGAGGGAAAAGAAACAGAGAGGTCGTTTGAAGAGTAGAATTGAAAACCATCCTAAATCGAGCCTCATTTGCTGTTGCTGCTTTGCTGCCAGATATTGCTCTTCGTCTTTGACTCACAAGGTCGTTCAGCTAATTTTTGCTTTAGGTATGTAGAAGTTTTATTGTAATCCCTCTTCTAATTTGATCAATAATATCGGGACTGTTTGGGTTATGATCTTACTTTAAATTTTTGTTTGAAAGGTTTGATCCCTGTTCTCGTTCATCTCGTTCTGTTTAAGCTGGAACTTTAAGTGAAATCGTTCCCTATGCCAACTCGTCGCTTGCGTTAATCTTTACTTAAGTATGAAAATGTATTGTATATGCTATGAGGCTGCGGTTTGTCATGTTTGAAACACATGTACTGTGTCCGTCCAGTATATGCCAGTATATGTGTTGGGACTGATTCTATGGATAATAGGTTATGGTCAATTTTTGTAATAGTGATCATGTTGGCATTCATATGGAATGGAATTAGCTGAGCAATTGAAATTGTAGTTTATTTAGCTGTTTGGGGTTAAATAATTGTGATGTAAAAGAAATCAGATTATCGTCGACTCTGCAAATCTAATGGCTGTGTTTGCAATGGAACCGTATTGATTGTTTGGTGAAATGGGGTTATTAATGTAGACTTCAAAGCATAGTCATTCTATGAGTTTGCTGGTTACCCTTGCTAATCGAATTTGCTTTCTGTCGGATCTGTACATTGCAGGAATCGAATAAGTTATTGTCTTTCTAAAAAATCAGTTTGTATTTCAGATTTGTTATAACATACGCATAGTGGCTGTATTTGTATTATTGCAAAAGCGACTCATCCTTGATGACAGATCTATCCACACTGTAAATTTTAAGTTGTAACTTGTTTGTTTTGTAAGATTGGTCGCGTTGGATTGTTAGCATAAATCCGGATTGCAGTGTAACCATGAATTTTATGGCTATATGTGTGTAACTGAATTGTGCTGGATCAACCTTAAGATGGATATTGTAGGGACAATACTGTTAAAATCCAAAGCATGCCTGCCTTTAATATACTGCTCGCTATGTTTGAAATCGAGTTCAATTCAACATTAACCTTCAAGGTTCGAATTACTTAGTCTATATTGTTGATGTTTATATTTGTAAATGATCCCTGTACTGAAGAATTGTTGCTAAATTTAACTTATTAGAAATTGATTGCGATTGCCATTATTATTTCTTAGTAATGACATTTAGTGTTAACATTAGTAGGGGTGTGCCATATAGTTAATAACGATTTCTAATGGCCCTCTAATTAATTAGATATAAGATTAGGATAAATAAGCTTTCAATGTTTTTGAACTTAAGAAGTTTAATTCAAACACGTTTAATTACGTTGCCACTATGGGTACGGTTCCCGTGACATAGTGACAATGTCAACTTCAGGGGTGCCTTTTAGGTGACCTGATTTTAATAATAAAAGCGTTAAAATTAATTTGAGGTGTGCCATACCAAATAAATTTACAAATATATGGCCCTCATTAACTAAACACTTAGAAAACCGAGGTGTGCTTAGCAAATTTCATGGCCCTCGACAAACTAAAAACGCCTAAGTTGCTTTAGGCGCATTAGTCTATCAAATTAATTTCCTAAATTCGGGTGCGCATTTATGTGACCCAAATCCAAAATCCCGATATTTAATTAAAAGGTGTTACAAATTACGGGTGCATTTATGTGACGTGATTTGTGGCACATTTTGATTGACATTGCAATTCCTGATAAATTTAAAAAGCGGAAAAGTAAAATGAGGCAAAATGCACCATTGGTTAATAATAGATATTAAAATCAGATAATAAGCCGATTGTAACAATTGAGCGACCGTGCTAGAACCACGGAATCCGAGGGTGCCTAATACCTTCCCTCGGGTTAACAGAATTCCTTACTTAGAATTTCTGGTTCGCAGACTTCAAAAAGAAAGTCAACATTTTCCTCGATCTGGGATAAAAATAACTCGGTGACTTGGGACACCAATTAAATATTCCAAGTGGCGACTCTAAAAATTAATTAAATAATCCCAGTTCGAATAATGTCACTTTAATTGGAGAAACTATTTTTATATATTTTCCTTCCCGGGAATGTACGAAAAGAGGTGCGACACTTGGTTTGCGGTTACTTCTGCGGTTCGCAAACAAGTTATTCGATCGCAGATGAGACCGCATTTTTGACATTGAACTTTGCCCAGGATTCTGTTTTGATCTGCGATCTCTGTGTGCAATATGTGGTTCGCAAACAGGTTATGTGATCGCAGATGAGACCGCATTTTTGACGTTAAACTTTGCCCAGAAGTCTGTCTTGATCTGCGATCTTGGTGTGAAATATGCGGCTCGCATGTGGGTTTTGCGATAGCATATCCACATCTGCGATGCCTTTTTGCTCTTTTCTTGTCTTTTTGTGTCTTTTTGAACTATTTTCCATGCTCTTAAGTCCTTACACCTCATACACTATAAAAATACTAAAATTACATAAGTACCGAGGGAAATTGCATTTAAAACAAGTTAAAATCTAAGCAATTAGTATCAAAATGTGCCGAAATTCTCCGGCACATCAACACCCCCAACTTAAACTCTTGCTTGTCCTCAAGCAACTAAGATGACACTATCCTATTCTAGACTCCATCTACAAGACATGAAACAATAGCGACCAAGGACGGTGTTTATTGTTAGTATTTCAAGCATGCATCTTCGAGTGTTTTACCCTTCCTGAACCATCGATATATACAAGGAAAACTAATCAACTTGTGAACTTTGAGCCTCAGACAACGTGACAAAATGCTACCCTCAGCTGAGTGCACTTGCGTTTTACTCAAAAACTCAACTTTTGTTCAACCTCGCAGTTCATGTGCCCTCACTAGAAAGAAAGTCCCAAAATCACAATATTTACAATGACAACAAAAAGGGACTAATTCACAAATACACTCACTCTCAGAAAAGAGTTTCAAGTGTTACAACATACCATACCACAGGCTTGCCCTTATTTTAATTCGTCGCTTAATTCTAAGAACGCTCGGTTGGAGATCCCATAAGGACTTTTTTGGCTTGTAATGTAGGTTTAGGGAAGGTTCGAATAAGTATTTAGATATAAGTGACTACATCCTCCTTGAACACTAATCACATTTTCTTTTCTTTTGCACTTTGTTTCTTTTCAAACCCATAGCCACATTGGCATCTAGTTCCGAATATGCAACCACCTTAAATACCTCTCTAATTTTCTTCAAGGCTCCATAATTTATATATATATACACATAATATTTTTTTTTGTTTTGGAGCTTGCATAATTTCATATGAGCACTTTGAGGTATATGCTCCTACACTCAATGTACAACCTTACCCATTTCCACTTTGACACCACACCCCCAACTTAGGCTTTTAGCCTAATTCTCAATGTTCAAGGAGGAACGTGTTTAAAAGAGGTAATTATTTTACAAAAGGGAAAGGTTTGTAGTGAGGTGGCCAAAGAAAAGGTTAAAGGCTCAAATAGGACACTAGTGATATTATTTATGCAACGGTAGGCTTGAAAGGCTAAAGAGGTTTCGCAAATAAAACAAAGAATGCCTAAGATCATCCCTCCAACCAAGTGTAATTATTATAAGCATCGAAAAACCAACCGGGCAAGTTCTAGATGGCAGAAGCAAACACAAGAATTATCTACACAAAGAACTCACACACATGGCACACGAACTGTTTGGTTCACATAGTTTAAAGCCCTTGAGTCAACATTTGGCAACTCAAAGCTTTCATCATATATACATACATAACTCTAGGTAGATGTAGAGTCAAAGAGTGAGCCTCAAGTTCACACAGTTGATCTTTTGAAAGGGTATAGACTATGTACAGACACTATGTACAGACACACATGCTTGAGACTAAACAATTACACCAACCCGGTAAACATGTTTCATTCTACTGTCCTGGTTCTACTATTACACCCTTGAAAAAGAACCCCGAAAATAAAAAAGAAGGGGAATTTATTGCTAATTTCTAAAGATGGACAACTATCTACTAGTTTTTAAAGACAACTTATGTACGGAAATCACAAAGCACTAATATATACAAAATCATGAATAAAATACACATGAGTACATAAGTTAGTTTATCAAATAAATGTATGAATATGTACAACAGTTGCTAATGTCGCAAAAGTACAAACAAGGCTACCACCCCCAACCGAAAGCATGCATTGTCCCCAAAGAATATGAACATAGAGTAGAGTTGAAGGGGCTCCCTGGGGTGCACGAAGCGCTGTGGGAGTCGGTAGCCGGCTGACCCTCTAATGCTGAAGGAGGGATCTCTGACTGGTCGGGAACTGGAGCTGGGGCCTGTGAGCTGCTAGCCTCGCCCGCTGATGGCTGAGTGGCCGATGGGTCGGCAGGGGCGGCCAAATCTGCTAGCGAGTGTTCTATCGCCCTTTGAATGTCTGCTTGCTCCTCATCCTCCACTATAGGAGCAGCAATCTGCTTGCGCTTCTCCTGAGGGCCATCATCCTTCGAGGACCATGAATCCCCCTTCTCTTCCTCCTCACCCTCGGACTCTGAAGAATGTCCGGAAGTCTCCTCGTCATGAATATCAACACGTACAGGAGGAGCTGGAGGTTGGGACATCCCGGCAGTCTGAGGTGCAATGTCTGCCATCGGAGTCGTGAAATCAAGGCCCGAGTCTGGTGCAGCTGTGTCTGCTCCCTGCTCACCATCCTTAGGCAGGAGGGATGATAGATCGAACTCCAAATTTTGCATCTTGTGGAGCTCGGTCTTCATAGAAGCAACCTCCTCCGGTAGCTGAGGCAAACCCCTAACCTCACCGCGCTCTATCTTTTCAACCCTTAACTCAAGCTGGTGCAAGCGATCCCCATATAGTGTTTGTTGTTGTTGGAGAGCTATCACTGAAGATTGTATAGGAGTCAGGGCTTGTTTGATGAGGTTGGGCAAGGTCTTCAAGAGCTGGTCTACCTTGGCATTGGCATGCTAGGCAATGAGACCAAGCCTAGAGCGGGCTGGCAGTGCAGAAGAAGGCTGATCGGTGGTGGACTGAGAGGCAGGTTCTGAAGCAGAAGTGGATGCCACTGGAACCTGAGGAGGCACAGGAGTCTGGGAGTCGGGATCCTGAATTGGAGTCTCTGGTGGGGCTACAGCATCACTAATACGCGTGATGTCTATGTCCCTCGTCTCCTTCCCGGTTTTGTCAGAGTGTTGCATGAGAGGAACCTTCACAGCTTTACAGAGGGCTGTGATCAAGCACAGAAATGGAAGCGAGGTAGCACGCTGCTTTGCCCGGATCCCGATCTCTTGGAAGATTAGAGTTCCCACATCAATCTTGATGCCCGCCATGATACATGCAATGAGGAGAGCTTTCTCAATGCCTATATCAGTCTCGTTCCGGGACGGTAACAAGCGGGAGGTAAAAAAGCTGAGTCAGAATCGACCTTCCCTTGTGAAATCCTCCTTGTATATCTTGTGCCCAGGGTTGATCCAAGCAGGGGTCCCCTTTGCTATCACCGACACAATCCACCCACGCTCATTCTCCCTATTTGCATACTTGGCATCGTACTCAGCTGTGCCTATTTGCTAGCCGGGGAAATATAACTCATTAATCACATCACTGTTGCAAAGCACACTCTTCCCCCGAACAAGTACAGTGCCAGTAAAAATTCAATTGCGTTTGTGGTGCGCCGTCCTGGAGGCTCCATAAGATGCATAGAATTCGACCAGGGACTCATTATACTCCATAGGGGACTTAGTAAAGCACTCCCATTTTCTTGCTTTTATATTCTCGATGATGTGGGGATACTGTTCTTGTAGCCCGTTCAAGCTCAACTACTTCTCACCCAGGATTTTTCGTTTGGTGAGACCTTCTCTGTATAGTTCCCTGGAGCCTTCAACCCCAAATCGGAGGTGAAAGTCATCTCCGTGTTTCCTTCTTGCCTCGGCCTATAGATTTACTGAGGGCAAGATTTCCTCCTCATCAGACTGGGAGGTGCTTGGCACATTGGCTTCCGTTCGTAATCGTTTTGCCTATGATGTGTGACGACCGGAAGGTGCCCTTTTCTTGGCTGCATGCTTTTGGGGAGCCATATCTGTACAAAGGTGAAATGTGAGTGACCTTGTAAGAAACAGTGAAAAGAAAATAGAAGAAATCAAATAAAAAGCAAACAAATGCGACATGGTTTGCGGTTGCATAACCACTATGCGGACCGCAAACTTGTCGCAATCTTGACTGTGAAGTACTGGACCTCAGTCTGCAATGGGTTATGCGACCGCATAACCATCGCAGAATTAACTTGCACATACACAAAACAAAATAACAAAATACGATCGCAAACTCCACCGCAAAGTGAGAAATGAGATCGCAAAACAACCTCAGATAATAAGGTTTTAACGGGGTGTTCTGTTTCAGTTTGCGGTGCCTTTCCGGTTCGCATATTAATTATGCAATCGCAAATTGCACAACATTTTGTCATCGTCTTTAGGAGACTAGGGTTTAAAGATGCGGCCAAAATACGGACCACATTCTGATTTTGCTGGCTGCAAATGCCTTCGTTCTCACGATTCAGCTCATTCCCCAACAATGGCAGTTCTATGTCTCTCTACCCAACACCCCAGAAACAACCACGATATATACAAGCAACTACGGCAAACAACAAAATCAAAAATGCAAAACGAAAATAAAGAAAACCACAGAAAAGATAAAAGTGATCTTGAGGAGATCGGGACACATACCAACGAAGAAGAGTACGAGAAGTATGGAGATTTTGAACGGGTATTCATCCTTGGTACGATTCGATCTCTGTTTGCCTCACTTTTTCTGGTCGTTCCTTTTTCTCTTTTGTTTTTTTCTGTTCGTTTTTCGTTTTTCTTTTTTTTTTTGCGTTGTTTTGAAGGAGTGAAATATGAGAGAATGCGATGACGTACCTGGCACTTTTGCGGTGGGAAAGTCACCGTATAACACACTATGCGACCGCATACATGTTACGTGGTGGGTTCTGCTGAAGGGGTAACAATGCGAAGCACAATGCGATCGCATAATGTAAATGCGGTCCGTAAAGTGCATTACCTTGTCGCATTTTGATCAACAATTTTAGCCAAACTTACTGCTTCAGTTTGCGACTAAAATGCGGTCCGCATAGTGAAAATGTGACCGCATCTGTGCAGCAAACTTCACGCAGTGGTTTTTCTTCCCTTTATTATGGATTCCTTCCCAGTGTTGTGATCTTTTGAATCCCCTGCACTCTAACACACTCTTCAAATTGCTCAAGTAAATATATATATCAAAAATTAAAATTTAAAGAACAAAAATAAATGTTACCACACATGGGTTGCCTCCCATGAAGCGCTTGATTTAACGTCACGGCACGATGAAGTTGGGACTCCTTTGAAGTCACTCAATGGTCGGGCACGGACCATCTTTGAGAGCCAGCTGCTCCACCAAATGCTTTTCGCCATCTGTGCCCAAGTAGTGTTTGACTCGTTGGCCATTTACTTTGAAAGTTCGGAGCCCATCTTCCGATGCTAGTTCCACAGCTCCAAAAGGAGAGACATCGACTACTTTGAATGGACCGGACTATTTCGATTTGAGCTTGCCCGGAAACAACTTGAGTCTGGAGTTAAAGAGCAATACCAAGTCACCCGACTTGAACTCTCTTTTCAAGATCTTCTTGTCATGGACGAACTTCATCCTCTCTTTGCACACAGCTGCACTTTCATAAGCATGGAAATGGAATTCCTCCATTTCATTAAGTTGTGTTAACCTCAAAGTTGCAGCTTCAGCCCAGTCCAAGTTCAACCATTTTAATGCCCACATAGCCTTGAGCTCCAATTCCACGGGCAGATGACAAGCTTTTCCGAAGACTAACCGATAAGGAGAAGTACCAATAGGAGTCTTGTACGCCGTGCGGTACACCTACAATGCGTCATCTAGCTTCCTAGACCAGTCGGTCCTGTCTGCATTATCAGTCTTTGCTAGAATGCTCTTGATCTCCCGGCTGGAAACCTCAACTTGACCACTTGATTGCGGATGAAAAGGTGTGGCTACCTTGTGCTTGACGCCATATTTTTCAAGTAGAACCTTGAAAGCCTTGTTACAGAAATGAGATCCACCATCACTAAGAATGGCTCTAGGAGTGCCAAACCGAGTGAAGATGTTCTTCTTCAAGAATGTGGTCACACTCCGTGCCTCGTTGTTTGGTAAGGCGATCGCTTCAACCCATTTGGACACGTAGTCCACAGCCACCAAAATGTATTTCATCCTGCAGGAGCTTACAAAGGGACCCATGAAATCAATTCCCCACACGTCGAAGATTTCTATCTCCATCACAAAGTGCATTGGCATTTCATGCCTCTTGGAGATTGAACCTTGTCTTTGACATTGGTCACAAGCCTTGACCATTTGATTGGTATCATGATAGATTGAAGGCCAATAGTAACCACATTCAAGAACCTTAGCCGCCGTTCGATTTCCTCCATGATGACCCCCAACCGGTGAGCCATGGCATGCGTTTAGAATTGGCATAATCTCTTCTTCCGGAACACACCTTCTGATAATATTATCCGCACAAACACGGAACAAGAAAGGCTCCTCCCAATAGTAGTGTCGGCAGTCTCTCAAAAACTTCTTCTTTTGATAGGATTCCAATCCGTTCGGGATAAGGTCATTAACTAAATAGTTAGCAATATTAGCATACCAAGGAGCAAGAGTACTAGATAGTGCCAATATGTGTTCATCCGGGAATGCATCATTGATTTCAAGATCTCCCTTTGGTCTCCCTGCTTCTTCAACCCTTGACAAATGATCCGCCACTTGATTTTGAGTTCCCTTGCGATCCTCGACTTCAAAGTCAAACTCTTGCAACAATAAGACCCATCGAATCAACCGAGGCTTTGCATCCTTCTTTGCCATGAGATAGCGAAGACCCGCATGATATGTGTACACTATCACCTTGGATCCCAATAAATAAGCCCGGAACTTCTCAAAGGCATAGACAATGGCAAGAAGTTCTTGCTCAGTCATCGTGTAATTAATTTGTGCCCCATTGAGTGTTTTGCTTGCATAGTAGATCGGGTGAAGAACCTTGTTGTGACGTTGACCAAGCATTGCCCCAATGGCTACACCACTGGCGTCACACATGAGCTCGAAAGGAAGAAACCAATCGGGTGTGACAATAATAGGTGCCGTGGTGAGCCTTTGCTTCAACTCCTTTTTGAGGCATTTCTCATCAAACACAAATTTGGCATCCTTCTCAAGGAGTTTGCACATAGGATTTGCAATCTTGGAGAAGTCCTCGATGAAACGCCTATAGAACCCAGCATGCCCTAAGAAACTTCGAACACCCTTAACGGAAGTGGGTGGAGGAAGCTTAGAAATAATCTCTATCTTTGCCCGATCAACCTCTATGCCATGCTTTGAAATTTTATGCCCCAACACGATGCCTTCATCCACCATGAAGTGACATTTCTCCCAATTGAGCACAAGGTTGGTCTCTTCACATCTCTTGAGCACTTGTCTAAGATTGTTAAGACAATGCTCAAAAGATTCACCTACCACCGAGAAGTCGTCCATGAAGACTTCTAGAAAATCCTCTACCATGTTGGAGAAAATGGACATCATATATCTTTGAAAAGTAGCCGGAGCGTTGCATAAACAAAATGGCATCCGACTAAAAGCAAACGTTCCATAGGGGCAAGTGAATGTCGTCTTCTCTTGATCCTCCAATGCTATGTTGATTTGATTGTAGCCGGAATATCCATCAAGGAAACAATAGAATGACCTTCCCGCTAGCCAATCAAGCATTTGATCAATAAAAAGCATAGGGAAATGGTCCTTGCATGTGGCACTGTTGAGTTTCCTATAATCCATACACACCCTCCTGGAGGTCACCGTTCTTATTAGGATGAGCTCATTTTTTTCATTTTCAATTACGGTCATGCCCTACTTTTTCGGCACACATTGCACCGGGCTCACCCAAGAACTATCGGCAATGGGGTAGACTACCCCGGCATCCAACCATTTGATGATTTCTTTCTTTACCACCTCTTGCATTGACGGGTTCAACCGTCGTGATGTTCCACACTTGGTTTGGTCCCACTTTCCAATTGGATTTTATGCTCGCAAATTCCCGCGGGGATCCCACGAATGTCCGCGATTGTCCATCCAATGGCTCGCCTATGCTCCTTCAAGACTTTCAACAATTGTTCCACCTGCACATCATTCAACAAAGAAGAAATGATTACCGGTAAAGTATTATTTGAGCCAAGAAATTTATAACTCAAGTGCGGCGGAAGTGGTTTGAGCTCTAGTTGTGGTGGCTCAATAATAGATGGCTTTGCGGGAGGTGTGGCTCTATTCTCCAAGTCGAGAGAGAGCTTTGCCGGAGCATAAGTGTAAGAACCACGCCCCTCCAATGCATTTACCGACTCCATATCCTCACCGTCAAAGTTCACCAAAATAGCCGCTAATGCTTCACCGAGGCATTGTTCTTCCATTTGCATTTCAACCGCATCTTCCACCTCACCAACAATATCAATCACCGAAATGCTTTCATACTCATGCGGTAGCTTCATACCCTTGCTTGCTTGGACTGTGACCTCTTCATCATTCACACAGAATTTAATTCATTCCGTTCCGAATCCATGAGTGCTCTTCCCGTGGCTAGGAATGGTCTCCCCAAGATGATAGGAATCTCTTTTTCAACCGCACAATCAAGGATTACAAAATCGGCGGGTAAATGAAACTCTCCCACTTTTACAATCACGTCATCAACAATTCCTACCGGTCTCTTGATGGAACGATCGGCCATTTGCAATCTCCTTGTTGGCCTTGGCATTCCTAATCCCGCTTGTTTGTAAATGGCAAGCGGAATTAAGTTAATGCTAGCCCCATTATCACAAAGGGCCTTTGCAAAATCACGCGCCCCGATAGTGCATGGAATAGTAAAGGCTCCCGGGTCTTCTTTCGTTGGAACGGAGGTTGTGGAAATAATGGAACTAACCCGGTGAGTCATGTTCACCACCTCATTCTTGGTGGTCCTCTTCTTGGTGATCAAATCTTTCAAATATTTGGCAAAACCTAGCATCTCTTGAAAAGCTTCCAAAAATGAGATGTTTACCGATAATTGCTTTAGAATGTCATAGAACTTCTCAAGCTTGCTATCATCAACCCTTCTTACAAGTCTTTGAGGAAAAGGAGGAGGAGGTCTAGGAATAGGCGGAAGAATGTTTGGTGTCTCTTTTGCCTTTTCCTTTACCACTTCTCGGTTCTCTTCTTGCACTTGCACATCTTCCAGAATTTTCTCAATTTTGACAACACTTGGCTCTTCAACCTCAACCCCTTTCTCGAATTCTTCTACCTCAACCACTTGTTCACCCTCTCCTTGTAGTACATTCCCACTCCTAGTAATAATTGCCATGACATGAGAAGTTGGGCCACTCCCACTACCCTTTGGGTTCGCAATTGTGTCACTAGGGAGTGTTCCCTTTTGCTTTGGATTTTGCTCCTTAGAGAGATCTCTCATTTGCATCTCCAATTTTTGAATGGATGCAGTATGAGAG
>MCJB01031110.1:21647-32463 GCA_002018475.1 Nicotiana obtusifolia
GATGCAGTATGAGAGCCAACAAGCTCGGTCATGTTCCTCATGGAATTGTCGGATTTTTCTTGATTTGCAATATTCATTCAAGCATACTTTCCAACTTAGACTCACTTGAGGAACCTTGATTTGAATATTGACCCTTTGGGGGAACATAGGGATTTGAACTCCGATTTGAGAAGTTATTGTTGTTGTTCCAATTTCCTTGGTTTGAGTCACCTTGGTCATTTCGCCATTGTTGGTGGCCTTGCCCTTGCGGGTTTGGCCTCCATTGATTTTGTGGTCCTTGACCTTGGTAATGTTGCCTTTGGTACCCTCCTTGAGAGTTGTTGACATAATTTGCTTCCTCAAAATCTTCATTTGGTACGGGTTGCACATTCTCAACCACATTTACTTTCTTCGTTTGGCTTTCGGTGAACATCTTTGTCAACACATTAATATTTGTAGCAAGCCCTGCAATCACTTGATCTCTCTCTTGATTTTCCTTGATCATGTTGCTCAAGGAAGGAGAGCCATATGTAATTCCACCTGTGGTGTCCTCAGAATGCCATGCTTCATTATGCTTTGCCATTTTGTCAAGTATTTGTGTCACCCTTGCAAATGATTTGTCCATGAAAGATCCAGCAGCTGCGTTCTTGGCTATAGATTGGTTCATCGGATCCAAGCCCATGTAGAATTTCTCCAACAAAATAGAATCCGGGAAACCATGATTGGGAGACTTCACCAAATATAATTTGAAACGATCCCATGCCTCATGTAGATATTCTCCCGGTAATTGCTTGAAAAAGAAGATTTTATCCCAGAGCTCACACTTCTTACTTTGCAGGAACCATTTAGACAAGAAGGCTCGGATATGCATTGCACACACACCCAAGAAGTTTCTAAGATGTTGTGTTGAATCATCATTGGTGAAATTCCTGAAAAACCCCTCCGCTTTGAGCATAAGGATTAAACCGTGCTCCACCTTGAAAGTTGCAGCGCCAATAGCAGGAGGTACAATCGCATTTGTATCCTCAATGTACTCCTCGATATCCGCAAAAGGATTTTCTTCCATTTCTGCCTCCACGTCTTCACCATATTCCGACATGTTTTCCTATCAAGACCAAGTAAAACAAGCAAAGTGTGATAGAGTAGAATAAGACGTAAGTAAAGCACACACTAATTAGTAATTTCAAACCGTATTCCCCGGCAACGTCGCCAAAATTTGATACGCTCAAATTACACTTTAATGAATAGTGTAAAGTAGTCGATGTCAAATATAATAACCCAACAAGGTTAGGGTCGAATCCCACAGGGAATAGGTGTGAAAAGGTTACTTGACTAGTGTGTTACTCGACTAAAGTTGTAATTCTATCTCGTTAACTGTAACAAGAGTATGGATTGAGTTTGGTTTTAGATAAAGGCTAATCGAAATGTTGAGAATGTAAATAACTTGATTAAATAAACCAAGGTTGTGTCCCCATTAATGAAGTGTAATGTTATCGGTGTTAATATGATATATTTCTAACGGAAGGTCCTTTTTGATATGCAAATGATGTCTAAGTGACTACCCAATATTTTTCAATAGGTAGGTAATATTTCCTCTTTATGATTTTTCCAAATATAAAAGAGTTGCAATTAAGGACAATTAATTTATACCAAATAAAACTCACTTATTCCTAAGCGATTTTATAAAACAAGGTTTAAAGCCTTGAGTCTTTGATATTTACTTCTACCAAATTCTACCCCACTTTCCCAAGCAAAGATAGAATTTAACGGCGCTTGTTAATGTTTGCAACCACCAACAATAAATGAAGAATGAGAAGTAAATAAATATTAACCAACCGTTATATATATATTCAATGTTAAACACTCATTAACATAACACCCATTTAGGGTCCACAACCTTAGTATTTAAAGTTAGCTACTCATACTAAAATCTGAAAACAAGAGAATATTAAATATCATAATGCTTACAAAGTGAAAGATTCTTGACCCAAAAGCTTCCAAAAGAAATGAATATTAATGCCTTGTATTGTAGCTTCAAAGTCTGACAAGATAGAGCCCACAAAACCCTAATAAATCTATTTATAGAGGGCCAAAAATCGAGACAAAAATCAAACCAATCTGCCCTGAAATTGAATATGCAACCGCATTTCTGTCACATAACAGACATGCGGTCCGCATTTTTGACATGGCTATCGCAGATTGTAACCCTAGTTTCTCCTTCACCGCTTTCATGGTTTGCGGTCCGTATTGTAGAAATGCGACCGCATCCTGCATCGTATTTTCTTCCTTCAATAGACTTCATGCTTGGTTTGCGGTTACTTCTGCGGCTCGCAAACAAGTTATGCGATCGCAGATGAGACCACATTTTTGACATTGAACTTTGCCCAGGATTCTGTTTTGATCTGCGATCTTTGTGTGCAATATGCGGTTCGCAAACAGGTTATGCGATCGCAGATGAGACCACATTTTTGACGTTGAACTTTGCCCAGAAGTCTGTCTTGATCTGCGATCTTGGTGTGAAATATGCGGCTCGCATGTGGGTTTTGCGATAGCATATCCACATCTGCGATGCCATTTTGCTCTTTTCTTGTCTTTTTGTGGCTTTTTGAACTCTTTTTCATGCTCTTAGGTCCTTACACCTCATACACTGCAAAAATACTATAAATACATAAGTACCGAGGAAATGGCATTTAAAACAAGTTAAAATGTAAGCAATTAGTATCAAAATGTGCTGAAATTCTCCGGCACATCAACCTACAATGGATTTGGTCACATGTGCGAGACGGCATAGGCGAGGCAGTGATTGCAGAAGCGAAAATGGGAAGACTGGGCAGCGGCCGCAGGTGCGAAGTATTTTCCACACCTGCGTGATCGCGGATGCAGAGATGAAGATGCAGAAGCGAAAGCTAGCAGCTAGGTGTGAGGTCGCAGAAGGGAAATTTATTGCGTACATGCGACATCACAGGTGCAGCGTTTGGGCTCACAAAAGCAAAGGCAGTGCAAGAGCGAAAATGGGCCTCCAACGATCATCCGCATAAGCGACATTTTAGTCACAAAAGAGAGCCTGCAGGCGCGCGTTATTGTCCGCAAATGCGAAGAAGCCTGGACAAAAAGGTTATAAGGTTGCCATTTTTACTCATTTTTAGGGTTTGAAGCTCAAGTTTTGGGCGATTCTGGAGAAGTTCTTCACGAGTTTGACTTGGGTAAGTGTTTTATATCAGAAAGTGATCATATTTCATGATTCCATAGTTATATTCATTATTTATTTATGAATTTAATGGAAGAAATTGAGAAAAATTATAAATCTTTAAAAAAATATAAAATGAAGATTTGAAGGGCGATTTGATATCGAAAATTGATAAATTTGGTATGAGTGGACTCGTATCAGAATGGGTGTTCGGATTTCATGAATTTTTGTCGGGTTACGAGGTGTGAGTTCAGGGTTGACTTTTTAGTGTAAAATTAAAAGTCGAAATTTAATTATCCGAAATTGGTTCCTATGAGATTTAATTATGTTATAAAATTATTTTGGCTAAATTTGAGCTGTCTGGAGGTTATTTCATGCAAGAGGCCATTTTAGAGTATCGGTCTAGCTTCGTTGAGGTAAGTATCTTGCCTAACTTTGTATGGGGGAAACTACCCCTTAGGAATTTAGTCGTTTGTGCTAATTGTGTAATATGAAAGCCGTGTGCGCGAGGTGACGAGTATGTACTCGGGCTTATATGTGAAAATTCTATCGGTTTAAACTCTAAGACATCTTTATATATTAAGTTGGAAGTTGTCGGCACTTGTTATATCCTTTATTCTCCATGTCCACTATTATCATGCTTTGTTTGAAGTTGCAGTTACAAGTCACATTCTTTACTTGTCGAGTTTCTCCTATATGCTTATTTTGAATTATTACTACTTTAACCATTTCGTGAATTCTTTTATTGTCGGGTTGTCTTTTTGTGGAGATACTTACACTATTGAGTTCATTCTTAAACAATAAATTGAAATTGAAGTTATCAAGAGACATTAATCTATTTTTCCTGAAGTTGTGATTAAAGAAGATGTTGTTCCTTGTTGAGTTACTTTTCCATTCATGTTGTTGTCATTGAGATACCATACCCGTTGTGTTAGGCCGTGGGCTATTTGTTGTGAAATTATTGATATCGTGGAATCTTTGGGAAGGTTGTGGCCTACGGTCACTAGTGATACGAGTTGATTATGTTGTGTTGTTGTGAGATAGTACATGTAAATTGTTGTGTGAATTGGGTCGTTGTCATACAGAGTATAAGGGTGGTACTTCACTGTTTTGTTGTTGTACAGGACATAAGGGTGAAATCTCACTGTTGTTGAATATACGGAGTGATAAGGGTGGCTATAGGAGAGATAAAGGTGGCTATAGGAGAGATAAGGGTGGCTATTGATATTGTCACGGCAGAGCGATATGGGTGGCTATAGGAGAGATAGAGGTGGCAATGTCAGGGATGATGTGTGATAATGTGGGGGCAATGTGTTGGTGATTTTGTGTGGTGTTGTGAATTTCCTTGTGTTTGTCATACGTTGTGCATGACATATCCGTTGTTTCGATGAACTATTTAATATCCTTGATATTTCTTGTTGATTTGGGCTGCAGTAGTACATTTGCACAAGCATACACCATAGTATGCTAATTATACTAGCTCATGAGTACGAAACTTGACATTTATTTGATCATATCCATGTATTCTGGTATTATCCGTTTCATGTTGCTATTGAGCTTGTGATTATGCCGAGCAGATTGAGATTTGTGAGCCTGTGACCATGTCAGATGGGTTATGTATATGAGATTTGGAACGAGGTGTCGTGAGTATATGATGATTATGTCGCAGATCCTTATATTTATATTATTGGCACGTGAGTTGTCCGTGTGGGTGAAATTAAGATATGGGCACGAGGTGCCGTATGAATATGATAGTGGGTTGAGACCAGTGATTTGTGACTATGAGATGAGATACCACGGAGAGACTTTGTTGTGAAAAACTTATGTTAGACAGCTTGATTAATTGGTTAACCTTTGTGTTCCTTATCTGGTTTAAATGATGTTTTCCCGGTATTCTCAATGCTTTACTGCCTATATGCACATGTTGGATTTATTGCTATTTGCTGATTCTTGCTTTCCATTATTAGTCGTATACTGTTATATTGCACAAGTTAGTTGACTAGTGAGTGTCTTGATTGTACCTCATCTCTACTCTACTGAGGTCAGTCTTGATACTTACTGGATACCGACTGTGGTGTACTCATACTACACCTCTGTACATTTTTGTGCAGAGCCGTGTATTTGAGATATCGGACTTGGTCAGAGTTAGATTTGTTGATCACAAGGATTCGATGTATAGCTACTTGGTCATCGCAGTCCCTTGGAGTCTTTTCCTTTCTTGTACTATCAGTTGTATATGAACAGTATCATGTTTCAATTTCTGAGATCTTTCTATGTATTCAGTTAGAGTTCGTGACTCTGTATTACCATCTTGGGAGGTTGTTATGATTATTGCCGCGTAGGCTTATTTCCACTTTTGTTTTGGTACTTTTATTAAACACCATTGCAAATTATCTTTGTCAAAAAAAAAGAAGGCTTTGTTATCGGCTTACCTAGTCTTAGTGACTAAGTGCCATCACGACGCCTGTGGTGGGATTTTGGGTCTTGACAAGTTGGTATCAGATCTCTAGGTTCATAGGTTCTTACGAGTCACGAACGAGTTTAGTAGAGTTTTGCGGATCGGTGTGGAGACGTCTGTACTTATCTTCAAGAGGCAATAGAACTATTAGGGGAAAAAACATTTCTACTTCTTTTATTTCTGTCGTGCAGATTTGTTGATTTCGAAATTTGAGCCTTTGTATCTATATCCTCTCATAGATGGTGATAACACGCACTACTGGGTCAGCTGAGCAGACACCCGCGCCCCTTGCTAGAGCCGCGAGAGGCCGGGACCGAGCTAGAGGCCGAGGAAGGGCATGTGCCACAGTTAAAGCACTTGTTAGAGCAGTAGTTACGGAGCCGCCAGTAGCTCTGGTTGGGGGACAGGCACCGGAGGCGCCTATTTTTACCCTCCGGCTTCAGGGGACTTTAGCACAGTTCCTAGGCATGTTTGGTACATCGGCTCAGGCGGGATTGATCTTTGTTGTACTACTTACTTCACAGATTGGGGGAGGAGCTCAGACTCCCATCGCCTGTACTATAGAGTAGTGGCCTTATATTGGTCAGGTTCCAGGTATGGTGCTGGTATAGTTTGTTATTCCGTGTACAGGCTGAGGTCAGGCTAGGGGTTCAATTTGTTATAGAGGACCATTATCCTTGTTTGATTTGTTCTACTTATCTAGGTAAGTCCTCCAGTCATGGTTCACACGTAGTGAGTTCCATGATTTGTACTTTGTTCATGTGTTTACCACTATCTTTATGAAGGTTTCGATTGGAACAATGCGTATATTACTTGTGATTTAAAGTTGAGGGTGAGACCCTCGCGATTTCATGTGATTTGATATGTTTGAACCGGGTTGCGTGGCGCGGTGGAGTTATATCAGGATGAGATCCTTGTGGTTAATTCATGTGTTTTAATTCTCCCTTATGGAAATAATTTGTATTATAGTACTGATAGGGAGTTAAGCCTGTTGGGCTTGTTTGATAGTTCTCTTATAGTACTTGTGATTTAAAGTTGAGGGTGAGACCCTCGCAATTTCATGTGATTTAATATGTTTGAACCGGGCTACGTGGCGCGGTGGAGTTATATCAGGATGAGATCCTTGTGGTTAATTCATGTGTTTTAATTCTCCCTTGTGGAAATAATTTGTATTATAGTACTGATAGGGAGTTATTCCTGTTGGGCTTGTTTGATAGTTCTCTTATGTGTTTCTCTTTGCATATTTAGCTATATTCGCGTTGTGCTTATTAGGTTTTAGCTTACGAGGTGTGTGCCCAGGTGGCGATAATGTGACTTGATGATTCTGGTGAGTAGTTATGAGGTCTTCATGCTTCTTGCATCGTTGTTGGTGTTGTGAAGGTCCGAAATGAGGTTTTAGCTAAGATGAGGTTATTTGCCGGTGTTGTATTGGATTGTGGACAGCTATTTTGGCCAGAGTTGTTGTTATGGGCATATGTATGGTGCATCACGTCATGTATTGTACCTGGTAGGTATAGGCATGAGTTGTTACACCTGGTTGGGGCAGGTACTGTGTGTTGATGTGGAAATTGGGTCTTTTGGAAATGAATGGATAGTGAGAAACTTAGTTCTAAGGTTTATCAGTATGGGTGGAAGGAATAATTTTCAGTTGAGATAGTGTTGTCGGGCCTATGTGGAATCACCCGCGAGTATATGCATAACGAGTACATTCAGTGAGTTGATGACCTCAGAATGGCACTTGACACGTTCGAGGATGAACATTTGTTTAAGAGGGGGAGAATGTAACGGCCTGAGCAGTCATTTTGAGAATTAACATCTGATTATCGTGCACAATGCACACCTTAAAATAAGGTATGAAACGGTCGATTGTAATTACAGTAACCCAATGAAGAGTCGGGATCGAATCCACAAGGAGCTAGATGGGATTTAGGAGTATATATTCTAATGCGTGAATTTGAACTATCTTAATATGGACTTCCACATAATGCTTTTGTTGCTATTTCAATTTTAAGCTAAATATTGCATAGTAAAGAAATAAGACTAGGATAATTGTTTTTGTTGTTTTTCAAGTTCGTAAAAAGCCTAGAGCTATGACCATCACCTAGGTGTTCACCTAATGGGATATAAACTTTAATGCTTGTTTTGCTAATCGGGTGCATTATAGCTATCAACTCTCAAATACCCACTCAATACCTCTCGACTAGAGGGCAGTTTTTCCCAATTTGGCTTTCTCAAGTCCAAATGGGTATCACACAAAACGGTTGATAAAAGCTCAAGTGGGGTTATTACTATCATTAGGTTGAACCCTTTAATTAGGTTAATCAATCTCTTGATTGACCTAATTTCTCGTTAGTTAAGTTTTCCTAGACTAAGTCTCTCTTTCTCTAGTAGAGATTAGGTCAAATAGGCATGAACTAATGTTTGCATCCATTAATTCCACAAAATTAAAGCATAAACAAGCTAAATAATAAACACTCAATCATAAAAAAGCACTAAATAAGATACCCATAAGGTTTACACACTAGGGTTGGGTCACAACCCTAGTAAAATCTAGCTACTCATGCTTGAAATTGAAGAAATAAAAGAAGAAATACTAATTAAACTCATATTGTAAAGTTACAATGATAAAATCTATAGTAAAATATTCTAAAATATAGAAAACTTCCAAAAGAGGCAAAGAAAACGGCTATAGGACTTGCTGATGTCAAAAATTGACTTAATTTTATGAAACTTGTCTATTTATACAAGGCTGGAAATTTTTGACAAAAATGCCTTTCAGGAGGTTCTACGGTCACAAAATTCCATGTGCGGTCCGTAGAATTCTTTATCTTGCAAGAGTTGGGATTCTGCAGCCGCATAATTCTGAACTACGGCCATGAGACAACATTTTTGCGGTCCGCAGATTTAGAATTGCGGCCGCAACGTAGTTTTCTGCGGTCCGCGCTTTTATGTTTGCAGCCGCACAATTCTTGTGCGTTCTGCAATTTTAAGGGACTTAGAACTTGAAAATTTGCACACCCTCTGAAGTTGTCTTCTATTGCGGCCGCACAATTCCTGTGCGGTCCACAGTTTTCAAGAAAGTCTGCTGGGATTTCCTTCGTTGTTTGCGGCCACAGATCGAATTCTGCGGACCGCAATTTCTTCTGCGGCCGTAGAATTCCTTCTGCGGACCGCACTTTATATGCTTCTGTACCCTTTTGTTGCCTTGAGCTCGAACGACTCCTTTTTGAGTCGGATTTCATCTCGGGAGTCCAACTTCCAGCACTCCTGCAATTTTGTGCTTTTCATTAGTTTTGGGAACACAATTCAATGCTTTTAGACTAAAACAAAAGCAAAAAGGCGCTAATAAGTAGTCAAAATCCCCACTTATCAACTCCCCTAAACTTAAGACTTTGCTTATCCTCAAGCAAATAAAATAGTTCTTATCTCCACCAGTTGAGGGTCATTTTAGCCATTCAAAGGTGAGCCCTTCACACATCAGTTGGGACCAACAATTACCCACACTACTTATGTATTATCAACAAGGTGACAAGTTAAAAATTTATGCACATATAGTTCTAATGTAACGCTTGAGCATCAAGAGTTGACTTAGTTCATCAAGGAAGCTCGCTCTCTCATGTAGGTCATTGTGGATCCCAAACTCTACCTCCTCTATTCTCCATCTGCATAGCTCACTTAAGAATTTTAGCAATCAATCCAAAGGCTTAGGAAGGATCACTCATCTCTCTTAAGAGAATGTTGCAAGTACGGCTTCAGGTACCATAGGCTTGGCCCTCATGTAGATCACCACTAATGTAAGCTTACTCGGCTTGAAATCAGGTAGGACTTTTTTGGGGATATAATGAAGGCTTTTGGGTTAGGGTTGTGTACAGTATGGTTGAGTGGTTACACCTTTCCTTTAGCACTCCATTTTTTTGTTCTCGGCTCATGCTTTGCCAATTCTTTGAGGCACTTTCTTTTCCTTGGGGAACTAGAGAGACTTCATATCATTCTTTCTTGATCACATTCACTTTCTCCCTCTTTGATTTCTCCATGTTTTGGATCATTACCTTTCTTTGAATCTCTTCAACTCTTCACTTATTCACTTCATTTTGCATTTTTGTTTTTGTTTTTTCCTTTTCTTGCCTTTCCTTCTCATTATTTTTTTTCTCTTTTGTGCCTTGATACCTCTTTCAAGTTCCTTGTCTCTCCCCCCCAAATTTACGTTTTTAGCAAATTGTTTCACAAGAGCGTTAAGGAAAGCTCGGATGCTAAGAGAGGTTCACGACAAAATGGGTAAAGGCCTGTAACATGGTTATCAAATGAGAGGCTCGAGGCTCAAATGGGTTGACTAGGGAACAAAACATTGGTAGGCAATGGAAAATTCAAGCGGGTCAAGGAAAGCCTACAATCACTTCTCAAGCCAAGTAAAACTTAAGATTTCGCCTTGAAATACATTTGGAGCAAGTTCTAGACCATTCGCACGGGTACTTGGACTAGCAACAAAACATCTCACCCCTCACACAACTGGATTGTTAAAAAGGATAGAGTCGAGGGCCCACGACGACCACATTCGAGATTGAAAGTCACTACGGTTCGATTAAACCACTCGATGATTGCCTAAGTCAACACAAGAGTCACAAAGTCACTAACTAGAGTTATTTCTTTCAAAAACCTTGTTTCTAAACATAAGCACGTAGTTAAGTGTGTTGGTACCAAGTGAAGCATGTTTGACTCTTCGAGCATGACTTAATTAAGTCTTTTTATTCATTACAACTACTACTATTATTATTATTATCTAAACACCAAAAACGGACTCAATCCCTTAAGAAGGTTGTCACGCCACTCATCGTTGGGAAGAGTTACCCGGTTCACACAAAAACTACCTCTGAAAAGAACCGTGGCATTAAGAAAACCAAAGGCTTATTATCTACTAAAACATAAAAAGAAGCTACTAAATCGAAAAGAAGCTACTAATTTAAACACTAACTAATAAGAAAATAAACATAAAGAAGCGACAAAACAAAAACTATCGAAAGCATGACGAATATACATAATGAGAGAAGACATTTACATAATGAGAGAAGAAAAGGGAGAATATATACAGAATAAGAAAAAAGAAAAAAATATTGTCAAGTTATTACAAATCAATTGTCTCAAAATCATCAAATCAGATCAAATAAACTTCACCCCTCTCCCCCCCCCCCCCCCCC
>MCJB01031110.1:41597-52290 GCA_002018475.1 Nicotiana obtusifolia
GGGGGGGGGGGGGAGAGGAGGGAGGGTTCTAATACGATAGTCAACCCGGACCCTTTCACGTTGGAGGCACCGTCCGGGAATAGGGTCCAGAACCTCCCCTCCCCCCGCTCCCCCGTCTAGTCCCTGAGGCAAATAATAATTCTTTATCGACCTCAGGGGTCATGGATGGTGTGAAATCAGCCCGAAGACACACTTCTCTGGTTTTAACTTCATATTGTATTCTCTTATTATGCCGAAGGTTTCCTGCAAATGCTTCAAATGGTCCACTGCTCACAGGGACTTAACTAACATATCGTCAATATAAATCTCCATCGATTTCCCTATTTGTTCTTCAAACATTCGATTAACTAGGCGTTGGTATGTGGCACCAACATTTTCTAGCTCAAATGGCATTACGTTATAGCAATAAGTGTCAAACCTAGTTATAAAATAAGTTTTCTCTTGGTCCTTTGGGTCCATCCGTATTTGGTTGTACACGAAGTAGGCATCGAGAAAGCTTAGAGTCTCGTGCCCTGTCCTTGCATCGGTTATTCGGTCGATGTTAGGCAAATGAAACGAGTCCTTTGTCATGCCATATTCAAATCCTTATAATCTACACATATTCTAATTTTGTTTTCCTTTTTAGGTACAATGGCTACGTTAGCTAGACAACCCGGGTATTTAACTTCCCGAATGGAACCTATTTTTAAAAGTTTAGATACCTCGTCTTTGATGAATGCATGTTTGACCTCGGATTGCGTCCTTCTCTTCTGTTTAATCAGATGGAAGTTCGGATCCAAACTCAATTTTTGATTTGTTATCTCCGATGGGATTTCTGTCATATCTAAGTACGACCAGGCAAAACAATCACCATTAGCTTTAAGAAAATCACTGAGTTTCTTCCTAAGCTCGGGGCTTAACCCTTTGCCCAGGTATACCTTTCTATCCAACAGATGCTCGAACAATATGACTTGTTCCAGTTCCTCGATTGTTGACTTAGTGGCATCGGCGTCATCAGGTGCTACGAAGGATCTCGGGACCCCGAAGTCATTTTCCTCATTTGTTGGACTTGCCTTCAAGGCCGAGACCTGTGATTGTTATTTGGTGTCTTTCTCTTTGATAAGTCCCTTATATTTTGATGTGGCGATTGCGGGATACTGGGATCACTTCTTTGACGGCGAACATCTCTTTTACGGTCGGTTGTTCCCTGTAGATCGTTTTGATTCCACCCGGGGTTGGAAATTTCAACGCTTGGTGCAAGGACGATGGTACCACCCTCATGCTATGAACCCACGGTCTCTCGAACAAGGCATTGTACCTCATGCTCCCTCATTCACATAGAACTTTGCTTATTGAGTGGCTCCATCCGTGTTGACCAGTAAGGTGATTTCACCATTCATTGTCTCGCACGCCATATTGAACCCATTCAGTACACAAAATGCTGGTACAATCTGATCCAACAGCCCCAAGTTGTTCCACGACTCTCCATCGGATGATGTCGACCGAGCTACCTGGATCAATTAACACGCGCTTAACTTGAGAATTATTAATATGTACAGATCTTACCAGTGCGTCATTGTGAGGTTGAATGATGCCCTCAGCATCCTCGTCGCTGAAGGAGATGGATCCTTCGGGGACATATTCTCGAGTTCGTTTTCCTCTCGTGATGGAGATTTTGGTGCGTTTTATCATCGGTCTTTAGGGGACGTCTACTCCTCTGATAATCATATTAATCACATGCTAGGGTTATTCTTGCTTGACCTGCTTGTTAGCGTCCCTGTTCCTGAAATGGGTTTTGGCCCGCTCACTTAGGAATTCTCAAAGATGCCTATTATTGAACAAACAAGCCACTTCTTCCCTTAACTGCCGACAATCCTCGGTTCTATGCCTGTGAGTACCGTGATATTTGCATATCAAATTGTGATCCCTTTATGTCAGATCGAACTGGAGCAGCCTCGGCATCTGGTCTTCTTGATGCGACCGATGGCTGACACTATACTCGCTGCATCTACGTTGAAGTTATATTCTGATAGCCTTCGGGCATCTCTGGCTCCGGGTGATCTGTCGAAACCATTTTTATTCACCAATCCTCTATTTCTTGGATCCTGATCATTTCTTCTATCATTCCTGGTCGGATAGTGACTGGGTCCATCCCCCCTTCTATTTGAGTTGTAAGGCTGGTATCGGTCTCGGGGTGGCCTCAACTCCTGATCCACTATTCTTTTACACTTGTTGTTCGCTCTATTGGAATAAACTGGCCCTAAGGGACTCCCTAATTGGTCATACTCAACTCTAATCTTTGAATGACACTTGTTGTGGACATCGATCCAAGTAACCACTGGGTACTCTACAAAAATTTTCTTCAACTGTTGAGACGCAACCAAACTTCGGGGGTTGAGCCCTTGAGTAAATGTCTAAACAGCCCAATAGTCTGCAACCAGGGGCAGGTCCAGTCGTTCTATTTGGAATCTCGACACGAATATCCTAAG
Organism: Nicotiana obtusifolia; assembly: GCA_002018475.1. Classification (NCBI taxonomy): domain Eukaryota; kingdom Viridiplantae; phylum Streptophyta; class Magnoliopsida; order Solanales; family Solanaceae; genus Nicotiana; species Nicotiana obtusifolia. Next base: position 44,066 of record MCJB01031110.1, read on the forward strand.
TATCTTGTTATCCCTCTGATTGACTTTGAACATATCTGATTTCCTTGTCTCAACTTTAATGGCTCCGATGTGATCTTTAACAAAGGCATCTCCAAGCATAACAAACAAATCAATAGAGTTTGGAGGTAATGCCATATCATTTCTCCCTTAGACAAGGTTTCCTCGAACTTCTTCAGCAATACCGACTCGATCTCGTCATCCTCGAGGTCGTTGACTTTTATTGCACATGTATAAGAGGTTACATGCTCATTTGGATTTGTGCTCCCATTATATTCAAGAATATCGGGCATTCAGAACCTTTTCGAAATTGGTTTTTCTACCTCACCCGGGGGGAAAGGCTTCTGAATGAACTTTTTAGAATCTGGTCCCTTCACTATCTAAGGTGCTCCCGGGATCTGATCGACCCTCGAGTTGTAAGTTTCACTTTCTTGTCGTTTTCCTCTATATTATTTTCGTCGGATTCCACCCGTTTTGTTAGTCCCTCGAGCATTTTCATTACCTCAAAAGTTTCTTCGGATCCGAATCCGTCGAGTTCTGTGATTATCGGGTTCTGTGATAAATTTGTTCTTCCCTATGAGTGTCTTCTCCAACCCCTTCAGGTTCAGCCGCGTTGTGTGTGTGATTTTGACTCTGCAGATATGCTGTGGCAACTTGCTAAGCTTGCAACATCTCAAAAATCAAACGCAAGCTAACTCTATCACCTCCTCCTTCAGGTGCCTCGTGAGACAATGACCGAGGTGCCCCATGAATGCTGTTATTGGGATCAGTCGGCAGGTTGATGTTGATAGCAACCTGTGAATTGGCATCGACTGGATCAGTGAGTGGAACGCCACTAGGGTCGATAGAGCGTACGCTGTTGCTCGGCGCCACGTTATTTCACCGTGTTGGCCTGATTCAGCGTCAACACTTAAGTGAGAAGATTGAGAATCTGATATATTAAATAATTCTGAAATCAAACTTCAAAGAACAAGTGTAAAATAGAGTGTGTTATCAAGTTTTGTATCAAATCACTACTATTATCCTTGGCCCCACGGTGGGCGCCAAACTGTTTACACTTAAAACGGATAACAATTAAATTTGTATGCGATTTAGAGGATATGTGATTTGATTTAACATGAAAGAACAGTAAATAATGGAATTAAAATGAGATAAAACGATCAAACCAATGCGATAAAGTAATTCGGCCTTGCGTCAGGCTTAAATGATAGTCGTCGGTTTCAATCAACCCCTTGAGATAGAGCAGGGATCCAGCTAAATGAGTGAACAATTGAAGAACACTTAAAATAATTGCTAAGAGTCAAAATAAATTTTATTGCCTTGATATGCGTGCAAAGAACAGTGTCAAAAAATAAAGGGTTCCCCCCTCTTTATATAGTTGAGGGGTTTTAACCCTAATACAAGTCTAAAAAAGGTAAAAATCTTTTCTTCTCTTTCTCCCACGAAAACATGATCTGTAGCCAATACCGAGCGTGATTCGCGTCGTAATATCCGGCTGATGGCAAATATTTCGGCCCACCATTTTGTCTCTTTTAACCGTCTTTCCTTTACCCTCAATTCTTCATCTCACTCGAGTTTGACTCTTTCCAGGTTCGGCCCTCCCCGAGACCCGTTGTATCGTTCGTCCATTCCTGATTCTTATCTATGAGTACCTTCGATCTTACTCGAGCTAATAATAAATAACGTTGTTCCTCGTTCTACAACAGAAAATCGAGGGTGACACTATCCTTGATTTTATCCGTGTACAAACCTTTCTTCGTCAAAATGATTGTTGAAATGAGGGAGAAGGGTTCATATTTTTTTATTTGTAGAGGGAGATAAGGCGGTTTGGGATTTTTTATTATAAGGCAGGAATTTGATCCCAAGATCAGACATGTAGTGGAAAAGAATTGAGAAGCCCACTTAACCAAAGTTATCATTCGACCTTCTATGTTATAAATGGCACCAATAATTTATTTGAGGAGTCCCCAAGGCATAAACAGATGTGTATATACACACAACAAGGTAGGTGGGCTAACGGATTCTGGTGATTCCTTTACCCTCTAAGGTAAATTCATCTCTTATCACCAGTTATCACCTTATAATTATCATTATCAACCACCACTCACATTAATTAACACCGTTATTAACTTTTAGCTTTGGTTCAACCGACAAATAATTTATACGAACACCATGTAGATTAATAATATTCTTACTTAATATTTTCATAGTATAATGTTTATTGGAGCATTAATTCTTTTAAATAATCTATTTATTAAGTATAGCTTTTAAATAGAAATAAATTATATACATATTAAGATGATGTAAAACAAATAAAATATCTCTATCATCAACGTATAATTCAAATTAAGGCATCTTAATTTTAATAATTAAACAAGTGCCTTAAACTTAATTAAAAACAAATAGGCGTTATATTTATCCCATTAAGAAAAATCTCGTAGGCCGAAATATATTACTCACTCATTTATTTTAGGAGGACAAAAAACAAAAAAATATCATGAATGAATCACGTTACATTACACATGGCAGGACCAGACACGCAGATCAGTACGACAAGGATTTATTCAGGTGTTGCCCCCAATTTGTCAAATAGCCATTTTATTGCCACTCTTCTCTCTTGTGTATACTTTCTCCCTCTTTCCTTCTTTGTCTCGTTTCCAACTGCAATTCTATTTTACTAACTGTAGGTTTCAATCGGAGGGTTTTTCCTCGATCCGATCTTGAATTGAGATTTACTTCGTTTTTTTAACAATGCCGTCGCTCTTCGGTGGTCCGATGACCACATTTGAAGATTCTGAAAAGGAAAGCGAGTATGGTTACGTTAGAAAGGTACACTTTCCTCCTCCTTAGATCTTTGATTTACTTTCCTTGTCTTTTTTTTTTTTGGTCGAAATTCATATTCAATCTTCCGACTACTTCTTTGATTGTTTCTCTCCAAATTCTACTTCAGATCCATTTAATCCGAGTATTACCTTTGATGCTTCCTTGAGCTTGATATCTGTTATCTTTTATCTTATTGGATGGAATTGTATATTAGTTGGATCGGTCTCACTTCGCTACACTTATATCATTGCAATATTTTTCGGGAAATAAATTTCTGTAAATGCTAAACTTGGTAGTAACTGTTCGGCCTTTGCTTAATTGCTTTAAAGTTTAAACCTTTATTTGTCAAGAAGCTTTTAGAGTCGATCACTGGTCAAACAGGTAGCTTGTATCTTGCTCACGAGCTAATACGACTTAAAGCCACTAAACTTCCTTATCTGTCGACTCTGATTACTGCAGTTGTAATCATTTAGGTTCTTATTTAGCTTTTCTATTTTGTTCACGATGTAGATGATCATATAAATATGGAAATATTGGTTACCAAATTTCTTTGTTGATTTTGTGCTAATTGAATGAAATACTTTGCCCAGCATTATTGGTTCTCCAACTTCGAAGTAAAAATTACCGTTGCTAGTACTTGGAGTTTATGTTATTGCCTGCAAATTGTGCCTTGTCCTATAGGTATCTGGACCAGTGGTCGTTGCTGATGGAATGGCTGGGGCTGCTATGTATGAACTTGTTCGTGTCGGACATGACAATCTCATTGGTGAAATTATTAGGCTGGAAGGAGATTCCGCTACAATTCAGGGTATGCTGTTGAATTTCTTTATGGACTAGCTTGATTGCCATAATGAAACTTGAATTGAAATTACAAACAAGATTTTGTTGTTGTTAAGATCTACTTCTTTTGCAGTCTATGAAGAAACAGCTGGGCTGATGGTGAATGATCCTGTTCTACGTACACACAAGGTAAATAAATAGACTACCTCTTCTCAGTTATTTTTTTTTTATTGAACTGTTTGACTTCAAATATCAAATAGGCGAATTGATGTTCTGTTAAATTACAGCCCTTGTCAGTAGAGCTGGGTCCTGGAATCTTGGGAAACATCTTCGATGGTATTCAGGTTATCGTCTGACGGTATCCTGCTATTTTTCTCTTAATTCTTTACTGAAGTTTGTCTGAGTTTGATTGCTGTGTTGGAAACTCCAGTTTAATTCTTATTTTGTTTTTGTATGGTTCTTTCGTCAATAATGCAGAGGCCGCTTAAGACAATTGCAAAAAGATCTGGTGATGTCTACATCCCTCGAGGGGTATCTGTTCCAGCCCTTGACAAGGATATACTCTGGGAATTTCAACCTAAGAAATTAGGTATTTTATAGCCTTTGACTCCGTAACATGTTGGACTTTGAGTTATCCTTGTCAAAACTTTAGTTTCATCATTGATGACTCTGCTCACTGAAATATTTCTGGTGCCAGGCGAGGGAGATATCTTAACTGGTGGAGATCTGTATGCTGTAAGTTTGATGGGACTCAATTTCTTTTGAGGAAATTTGTTTTGGTCCTTTTCCAAAACAGTGTTCCAGTATCCTCCTTTATATTTGAATCTATTCCTGATTTTGCAGACCGTCTTTGAGAACAGCTTAATGGAACATCATATTGCTCTTTCTCCTGATGCCATGGGAAAGATTACTTACATTGCTCCGGCTGGTCAATACTCTTTGAACGTCCGTGAATACTCATCAAACTTCATACAACTATATATTTGCTATAACTTGCTTGTTGGATTAATTAATAAACAAATATATAAATCTATGGGTCACTATTTCTTTTGCACTGCTGCATATGATATGAAGTTACTTTCTTATAAAAACAATGTTTGTCTTTTAATCTTAAAACTTGTTGCAGTGTCAATGAAGCATGTCTAGTGCATGTGAAACTTTGCCACCCATTGTGGCATGTATTAAAACTGGTACCTGAACCAAGGACCTAGGTTCAGGAAAAAGACTAGATATCTATTTTTCCTTTTTTTCTTTGAACGTATAATAAGATGGGAAAATAGATATCTATTCCTTTTCCTGATCCTAGGTCATAAAAGCATGTTTGCTGGCCCTGATAGTTATGTTTTAGATTTATTCTTGTGGTATATATACCTATTACTTAAATTTGGTTGTGAGGATATTCATTTTCTCAATATAGTGTTTATATTATGTTGTTCTTAATCTGGTAGTAATATATGTATGCCTTTCTTAAAAGAAGAAAAGTAATAGATGGGTGTAGGCTATGAATTGCGGACTTGCCCTATAATCTTCGTCCATTTTAAGCATAAAATAAATTATTGCAAGCAATGCATCAACTTGTTACCAGGAGATGTGATGGATTCTTCCTCTCATTGATCATGCAGGATACTGTTCTTGAGCTCGAGTTCCAAGGAGTCAAAAAGCAGTTCACTATGCTTCAGGTCATTGACACTCTAGTCTCATAGGATTCTTAAATTGTCTTTTGCTCTTTTATTCTAGCAGATTCAGCAGTGGATTCTGACATTAAGTTGCCTCATCTATAGAATTGGCCTGTGCGTACACCTAGGCCGGTTGCCTCAAAGTTAGCTGCTGATACTCCTCTTCTTACTGGACAGGTAATTAGTGCCGTAGAATATTAAGCTCCTTTTGGGTTTCATGTTAGAATCTTGGACATTTTTGCTATAATTTCTCTATTTCATCAGCGTGTTCTTGATGCTCTGTTCCCTTCGGTGCTTGGGGGTACTTGTGCTATACCGGGTGCATTTGGATGTGGGAAAACAGTGATTAGTCAAGCTCTATCCAAGGTGAGGCTCATTTTGCTTCATTTTTGACTTTCTACTTTAATCTCAGATCTAAAATTAGATGTTTATCCTTGTTACACTTCTTCCAATTCACATTTGATTCATGTTGATTAATGAATGCAGTACTCTAACTCAGACACCGTAGTCTATGTTGGTTGTGGGGAAAGAGGGAATGAAATGGCAGAGGTATGCGCTCTTGACTCTATTTTGTGAGCTCTTTATTATCAAACTCGAGTTGCATAACACAAAGTGGTTAATTTCAGGTACTGATGGATTTTCCTCAATTGACAATGACATTGCCTGATGGACGTGAAGAGTCTGTCATGAAACGTACCACACTTGTTGCTAATACTTCTAACATGCCTGTGGCTGCTCGTGAGGCCTCAATCTATACAGGTTGCTATACTCTTCACTCCTCTAACTTCCTTGATGCTACATTATTAATTGGAGAAGCACCTTAAGTGACATTGCCATTGAACGATCTGGTCTTGTAATTTGCGAAATATAAAATCTCTTCTCTTGTTGCTCTAGCTCCTATAAGTACAGTTTACTTAGCTTGAGAATTTTAAATGCTGATATGATCTTATTCCCTCTTATCTCTTGCTTCATTGAAACGATATGAAGGATAATTACATTAAATGTTCCACTTTCTGCTCTTAGTACCTTCATGTTTAATATGCAAACACTGCTGCTTGCTCTGTGTTGTGGTATAAGTATCAACTAGTTTAAGATAAACAACTGTGTCTTACAAGTTCCAACCAGGTAGTTCTTCTTTTCCTTTTCTTTTTTTTATAAGTAACACAACATGGTAACTCTTGACGTTGTACAATATAATTTTTCAGGCATTACTATAGCCGAATATTTCAGAGACATGGGCTACAATGTGAGCATGATGGCAGATTCCACATCTCGTTGGGCCGAAGCTTTACGTGAAATTTCAGGTCGACTGGTGAGTATTTATTCCCTCTATTTGCACAAAGTCAAATAGCCTCTGTATTGCAACAGCTCAGATACTTCTTTCTGTTTTCGGAAAAGCTTTCTGTTACTGTTTGGTTGCTCGTATTATGTTTTGTATTTTCATACTTTACTCATTATAGTACCCAACCAATTTACAAAACAACAGCGCAACCTATTTTGGCTTATGTGTAGCAAAATCACATGGGAGCGGCGCAGGTCTCATTTATGCTTATAAAATGGATTTTGACTAAGCCATCAGTGCAATTTGCCATCAGAGTTGAGAGAGATAACATTGAAATTATAAGTTCTCTTCGCAATTTGTTGGAAGGAACTTTATGGTATCTCATTTTAGCTTTTCTCCTTTTCAATTTCTTTGTGTTGGAGTGTGGCTGGTCATTTTGGCTTTGACTCATCGAAGTTCTGTATTATGGTTTCACTGTCTTTCTTGTCAGGAATCAATTGAAGATTAATTTCCTTACCTTTTCACCCTTTTGGGGAGTTTCTTTTTTTGGAAATTAATTTCTTGAGTGTTGAGTCGAGGGTCTACCAGAAACAATCTCTCTACCTTCTCAAGGTAGGGATAAGGTCTGCGTATGCACTACCATCCCCAGATCCCACTTGTGGGATTACTCTGAGTTTGTTTTGTTGTTTGATGTAGTGTTTCTCAGTTATTTTATTTTGAACTTGTGGGCAACAGAGTCACGCTGGCAACTAAAACGGAACTTTTTATTACTTTCTTCTTTGGCTGCTCTATTCTCTTGTTTCATTTCTTAACAGACATTCCTTCATGCATGTTGCTTTGCTGCTTGTGTAAGCATTCTTTTTAACTGAAGGCTTGGAATGTATAAAACCTATCATACAGTATTGTGGAAAAGATTACCTTCTAAATCTGGAGCCAAGTGTTTTTTGTATTGTCTTCTTGTAACATACGTTATGCACCTTTCAGGCAGAGATGCCTGCAGACAGTGGATATCCTGCTTATCTCGCTGCACGTTTGGCATCTTTCTATGAGCGCGCTGGTAAAGTTAAATGTCTTGGTGGACCTGAGAGAACTGGGAGTGTGACAATTGTTGGTGCTGTTTCTCCTCCTGGAGGAGATTTCTCAGATCCTGTTACATCTGCAACCCTAGGTATTGTTCAGGTTGGTAGAACCACAGATCTACACTATTGGAAGTTTCTCTTAGATTTTTCTCTAATATTGTTCTTTTCCAGGTCTTCTGGGGATTGGACAAGAAATTGGCACAGAGGAAACACTTTCCTTCTGTAAATTGGCTTATTTCCTATTCAAAATATTCAGGGGTATGTTGTTTAAATGTTCATGTTGATATTCTTTATACAGCAAAACTTGCTCATCATCCACCTTTTTCTTCTTCTAGTCATTGGTTACTTACTGCTTCTCGCTGACTCAAGTTTCTATATCCAGGCCTTGGAGTCCTTTTATGAGAAGTTTGATTCCGATTTTATCGACATAAGGACAAAAGCCCGTGAGGTGCTGCAAAGGGAGGATGACCTAAATGAAATTGTTCAAGTATGTCCTTATGTTGCTTTCTCTTCTTACTTTTAACATTTCTTCTGTGGTGTATGTTGTAAAGACAAGGCGACCCAGTTTATCCGGGGGGTGGGGGTGGG